>ML781167.1:619056-629917 GCA_009831015.1 Picea engelmannii | reverse complement strand
GACCATCAGAGCGCCTTCCACCACTTTGGAGGAAGTCAATGGAGGGAAAAACTCAAGGGAAGTCGGCCAGGAGCTTGTCTGGTCGACAACCTGAGGATAAAAAACCCCCGATGAAAGGAACTCCCCTGATGGATCACCCAAGGGTACCTGGCCTAACTATGATCCATGCAGACTTATTACATTATTAACCCACGCAGGGGTGCGGACATTCCGTTTACAAAAATTTAAGTGCTGGGGTATCAGATACCCAAGTAGAACCAATAACTGTTTTCAACATATATAAATACTTCATGGCACATGAGTTGACCACCGTTGCTAAATGGGCGGTCAACAGAAGTGATAGAGTTATTTTTTCTTCGACAAAATTTATGATATATTATAATTTTTTCTTGATTTCTTGGCAGCAGAATTTTTTTTTTCTTCAATGGAATTTGATTTTTTGAGTGGTGAAAGGTTGGTTGGCGGTCAAGGACCAGATCATATAAACTCTGAAAAAAATTGTAGTTGTGGCCAAAGGCTTGCAGTGACGTTGCCAAGGGCAAATTTTGTTTTTGACAAAAGGTTCAATGGCCAAAGGCCAAGATCATACTAGTTCTGATTTGAAGTGTGGCCAATGGCTGGGATCATAAACGAAGCTCTGATGCCAATGTAAAGAACCAATTTGGTTCTTACCACGAACATCCATCATAAATGGAATAAATAAGTGTAATCCCTACTGGATAATAAAATATATTGAATAAGAAAGTATAATGAGATAAAAATAGATTGATTTAGATGATTGTGCAATAATGAATGTGCCAAATATATAGAGAACCTAAAGACACATATGGTGACCATCCATGAAAGGATATGTTTCTTAGACAATTATTAACTATTTATTATTATTATTATTATTTATGATTTATTATTACTTAATATTATATATATTTTGTATGTTACAGAAGAGTCTTGTACTAATAACATACTTAAGATATGTACACAATATGCTCTCTTTCAATGAGTTTAAATATATGCATAGATTGAGCTCATATAGATACTAGAATGCTTCCTTGTTTATAACCAACATATGTTGAAGTCAATGGGGCAAAGTGAGTCAGATAGAAAGGTCAAGCTTGTAGGTGGACATTATGGCCTTATAGGCTTGTAGCTGTGTCAGTTGGTGGACATTACAACCTATAGGCTTGTAGGTGTGTAGGTTGTAATGTCAGCCTACACGACTTTAGGCTGACATTAAAGCCTACAAACCTACAGGCTTGTAAGCTGTCATCTTAGTGGATATTAACTTATTAAGGATCCTAATGGCAAAAAGGTATAATGTATTGAACTGCATCTTATTGTGCATATTTTCTGTCAATGTTTACAATGATTTCCTTATAGTGAGATTTTGAGTATATGCAGCCAGAAGATTAGGAAGACAAATAATACATTCCTGTTCCAGAAGACAAAAATCTCGAGGTATGAATATTGAGGCTCTGATTTATTTTCATTTTTTCCGATTATTAGCTTTGCTTTTTATAATTTCAATAATTAATAGCAAGCAACTTGCTTGTTTTTTTGGTTCCTGATTCTGTTTCTTCTTGAGCTTAAGAATATGTTTGTATAGTTGTAGATTTTAATCGCAAATCACATTGGGTTTGGCTATTTATCATTCATTGTAAAGGACTAACAATTTATGACTTTTGTTTGCAAGGCTATGATGACATTCCAGAGGAAATTCTAGACTTAGATGCTATAAAGGTAATCAAAAGTATCAACTATATTGGCCTATTTTGACGTGCCTTTACATTTCAAATATTTTATTATGCAGAAATTTGAAGGTGTTTCGGATGATAAAATTTTGGAAAACAAGGTAGGAAGACCATTCTAGATTCTACTATATTTAGAATTCAGAAAGTCGAACCATGTTGAAACCTAGGATTTCTATGAGTTGATGTCTTCCATTACTATAAGTTCCCTCTATGTGTTTCAACGTTTTCAATAATATACAAAACCTCTTCAAGTGGCAGGGAGCTGTAAATTTTAGGTCAGGTCTGGATCTTCCATTCTTAGATTTGGATGCCTGAAATGTGCCTATAAACATAAATCTAATTAATTGCATGAACGTTTGTTCCCAAGGGAACAAATAATAATTGATTAAGATTATTGATTGACCACGGAGTTGAGAATTACAACAACCATGTATGGTAAACGTTCGAAGAGATGGTAACAGTTCTCTTGCTTGAACTCCCTGATTCAATTTCAGAGTAAACTTCTAAGGTTGTTTTTGGCCAAGAATTTATAAATGTGAGTCATTTGTTCCATTATAATCCCTTGGAACTTGCACCTAGCCTTGAGTGTAAAGCACCAAGGGTTTAATCGCCTAGATCTATGTCCAAGGCAAATGACTTCATTAGAAATATTGATATTTGATCTAGAAAAGTGTTGTGCTTGAACATGGTTCGGATAAGGTACGGAATTTAGAGCATTTTGAGGGTATATTGAACAAGGAAGGGACACCTATTGCAACATCTTACAACATAAAATGTAGGCAATGTTGTCTAGGTTTAGTAGCATAGACCTGTATCAGCTTCATAGTAGGTTTAGCTTGCCTCCCATCTCATATGAGTCTATGTTAAGAGCCTAATTTGATATGGGCTATGAAATAAAACATACTCACATACACATTACAAAGAAGTAGGATAGTGACTTTGATGATTTCATACATTTTTACCAATACTAGTCCTTTGTTATTGCCCACCAGTGACCAATATCAATAAGAAAAATATTTCACATCTTACTCAGAAGCATGTCATACTCTAGATTGTGCTCGTGCTCATTTCAACAAGCACAATTATTGTTAATTTTGGTTATTGTTGAGAATATGTTCATTTTTTAGAAATCACTCAGGATCCACCGTAATTACCCAAGCCCAAAGCATTGCGAATTTTCCCAAGTCTCTTTCAAAATTCAAAAGCATTCAAAGTAATGGTATACATTGGCAAGTATTCAGGAGTTTATTTATTAGGAGATATCCTTCATTATATAGGGTTTACTGTTTATGCCTTTTACTAGCTAGGACCTTGATTTCTTGTCTGTCATTTTATGAGCATTCCCTCCACATATAGGATGTATCTATTATCCTTTCTAGTTATCTCCCCCCCCTAAACAACATCCAACTTCTTTGAATGTAAAGAATTTTGATGATATGGTTAAAAGTGGTGCCTTATTTGCTACGAAGTTTGTCAAAGATGAACCTCTTTTGGATAAAATAGATAAGGAGCTTTTGGGTCGTTCAGATGGCCAGTTCACCCCTAGTGGATGGTGTGTAGGTAGTCAAGAAAATGGGAGAGATCCCTGTGCAGTTAGAGGAGATCCTGCAATTTTCAAACTTGGTCTAGGTGACAAAGGACTACAAAGGTTACTATTTAAATTATTAGCACCTGAAAAATTCCATGCTAAACAATGTATATGACACTTAGATACTTGTGCTAACTTGTGACGGATGAAATTATTCTAGCCTAAAATGTCCAACAAAAATATATGTCGTAATGTTGTCATATATAATGTGCTTATTGATTGTTTCGGTAAGGGAGGCAAGTTAGATGACGCCAGGAAGTTCTTCCACTTGAAATGAACGACAATAACATATGCCCTTATGTTGTCACATGCAATGCACTTATTGAGGATTTTGTAAGGAAGGCAAGTTGGAGGATGCTATGAATCTCTTCCATGAAATGCCCAACAAAAACTTATGCTTGTGTAAAGGCTCTCAACATCAAGGGTGAATAGGTAATTCCCAGAGGGAAGTTTCTTCTAGTGAGGTTTCTTATCAGAGTTAAGAAATCCATTAGATGTTTTTTTGAGATAGGATAATAACACACAATTGATTTTGGATCCATTTAGAGGTGGTCTCCATGATTTATCCCTATCAAAATAGTTTTCTATATTTTAGGGAGGAGGTAGAAAACACAAATGCTAGCCTTCTTATCCCTAGTTTGAAGGTTATAGTCAAATTCATCATCAAGGATAACAAAAGCCAAATTCTTTCCATGAATTCTACAGGAGTGTTACCATCTAGTCTTAATATTTCAGAACCTTTGCTCCATTTCTTTTGTTCCATTAACATCTTTTCTAAAAGAGTTAGAGGGGGTAGGTACTAACTAAAAACTAATAACTTCTTCTTATTTGTCTCACAGAGGAACAGAATGTCAACGAAAAACTTTGCTTTCACTCCATCATTTGGATCTACCTTAATATTGGTAAGAGTAATCCCAATATTAGTCACATGGAGATCCAACCATCCTAAAGGATTCTCTCCTTAATGTGAAGGATGTATGTAGAGTGTTGCAACCATTATATCTCTACTCATTCTATTTTTACGAAGTGTTGCAACTTTCCTAGTGCTCCTATCTGTTTAGAATTTAAATTCGACTTAACGATGAAATCAATAAGTCCAAGCAAATCTTTGAGTACATCTCCCTTATAGTAACGAACAAATAATGATTCTAGTTCTTGGAGATCATGTAGAGTGGATATTTTAACCTCTTCAGTGCTAGTTTGTAGTGCATAACCCAACAGTTTAGAAAATATTATCTCCATTGTACCTTGAACATGCATATGATACACTAATTTTGGATGCCTCTTAGTTGCAATAATAATATTATTCAAGCAACAAAAGAAGGCTCGAAAAGATTTCCAATATAAAATATTAGGCCTCACTAGCCTCAAAATATTCAAGAGCTATTTAAAATTGTTTTGAAAGAGGGTGCCTCACAATAACACCTGTATCCTTGTATGTATTTGGGAAAGAACATGGAGTATGTTGGTGTCCTTATTTTAGGGGAAATTCCCTTCACCTAAAACTGACAATCCCAATCCCTCAAGTAGAATTTGTTGGCAATGTTTTTTCATTTGATTTTTCACAAACAATACTTGAGAACTGTGAATAACTTACACGGAGAATGCTCTTCTTTGCTTTCGATTCTCTCAACATATGAAGTTACTTGCATCTCAATGTTTGTACCTTATTGGTTACATTATATAGATGATAAACAAGGATCTCCTCCACTCCCTATTTTTCTTATTCTTTCATCCATGAATCCAAAATGATTTTGGGTCATACAATTAGCGGTGTTTCCTTTGGGTACTTGGTAAAAAAAATTGAATAAAGATAATCAAAAGGAAATAATTAATGTTCATGGTGCACTTTCTAAAATGAAACCACTAGGTTCTTCAACTATAAATTTCTTTTACAAGAAGTTAAAGCCATCAATATGGTGTGATTTCATTTGTTTTTTCATATGGAGATGCAAAACAAGTTTTTGTGCAGGGATTCTTTACTCTAAGCTTTTGTGGTTAAATAAACCCCCTTCCTCAAAAAATGCATAACACCAAGACTAAATAAAGGTGTGAAATTAGTATAACACCAAGACTAAATAGAGGGGTGAAATTAGTATAACACCAAGCCCTTGCACCTGAGGCTATCTTATTGCAGTGGGATATCCCTATGTTAGGATGTTGGTGCACTTGTTTGCCTATTTTTGGATATTTTTTGTGATTTGCGGGCATATAAGAGTTTTGTCATGTTTCCATACTAAGGGTAGAAATAAAAAGGGGTATTAAAAATTCCATGAAAAAAATGGATACCAAGGATATCTAATAAAAATAGGGGGTTTTAGCTCCCAGGGTTTAGGGCAGTCGGTGATGGAGTGTACTATTAAGGCACTTTGTTATGTGAAGTCACTGGTTCGAAACCCTGGCTTACCTTGTGTGTCATGTATGGGGCATCGTGAGCACACCTAGAGATTATAGTGGTAGCAGTCGGATAACATCACACCAGGTAACGCGAGTATGTGCCAGACTAGTTTTTGATTTCGCTAGTCACAAAAAAAACCAAGGGTTTTAAAATTGCAAACATGTATTCATAGGGGGGTTCACTATTCAACAAAAGGATTTTGGGTGGGATTTTTCATTATCTAGTGAAATTAGGGCTATTCTTTAATATCCCATCAACGAACGTGCTATGTCACAAGTTCAGTGAGCGAAGCCCTTATGACTGTAATAGAGCAGTTCGACACCCTGAGAAGTTTGGAAAATGTATTGTCATGGGGAGATAGGAAAATTGCTGACCCAATCAATGACTTACAATCTATTACCTATAATCAGTGGAGGCAATCCATATTCAAGAGAACACTGTTATTGCGCAAACTATAGGTTGGGAAAAGCCCAACCCAATCCACTAGATGACGATAACGGTGGGAGATTTTACCCATTGTCACCTCAGATAAACCCTCCCCTCGCTTTAGTGAAGAAAGAATCCAACACAAGGGGGGAGTCTCGGGTGACCCTTGACCCAATCCATAAGATGACGATAACAGTGGGAGAGTTTATCCATTGTCACCTCTGATAAACCCTCCCCTCGCTTTAGTGAAGGAATAATCCAACACAAGGGGGAGTCTCGGGTGACCCTAGGGGGAAATAAGGCGAAAAGTGAGATTATGGAAGTGATGCCCCTATAGGTCAAGATACTAAGTGGAAGATAGCTTGGAAAGGAGTCTTGGAAATGGTAAATAATTGCCAAGGAAGTTGAGTACCTGCAGGAGATGATTGTACTTGCCCGAGACACAAGAAAAGACAAGTGTCCAAGTTTAAAGTTAAGTGGACAAGCAAGTTAACCTTGTTGTCCCTATTTGCAATAGTCAACATAGATAGATATTAACAAGTAAATGCTTGTTAAAGTTGCTAACAAGATGTTAAAATTCAAGTAAATGATGCAAGAGATAAACTAACAATCACTAGAATAACTCAAGTATGAAAGCATAAGACTTTATCAACAAACTAAGGTTGTTATAAACAAGTATTGCAGAGATATTTTATCAACCTTATGGCTGTAGCAAACTATTGCTACAACAAAAAATTTCAACCCACAAAAAGTACAAGTAAACCACCCGAAAAGTGTGTTGAGACTAGTAGATTATTATGGGAGCTTGCTAGCAAATCTTGATGGTTGAAATGTGAGTTATAAATAAAAAAAAAAGAGTAATTTGATGTAGCCCTAATGGTTGTAGCTTTTGTTTATTTATAGCTTCAAGAAGACTAAGCAAACCTAGATGCCTTAGAGGCCTTAGCAACCTCAAAGCGTTAAGGATAGATCCCAACTTGAACAATATCAATATCTTACTAAATCATGTTTACCAATGCAAACAATTTATTTCTCCAATGTAAACTTCAGATTAGTGTCTTTAAAATTTGGGTGAATGGAGTCTTGAAAAACATGATTTAGATCAACCAAATCCATAGGGGTGTAAATCCTCTTACTCCCTAGGGCATGCAAATCAAACTAAGGTATATCTAGGAGGATGTACACCCTTGTACTCCTCCTAGCAACCTTGCAATAAATGACTTGTAAACTAGCAAATGAGATGAATCTTAATGGAGGGTGTATGCACTTATACTCCTCCTAGGGTTTCAACCAACAATAATCATGAAACAAGCAAGAAGAACTAACAATTGCAGATTTTCCTTACCAATTCCAAGAGAGACACAAGATCAAACCCTAATTCACCAAGAAATTACCATTCATAAGCAAGAGAAGAAATATCCAAGAGGTGCACACAACGTTAGCTCAACAATTCACCAAGAGATATCACCAAAAATCATTTGCATAAGAGAGAGATACCAAATTTCCCAAATAGGGCGCAAATTTCGGCCACTAGTCTTCTCACAATGGGAGAGTTATGATAAAAATGAAATAGAAGTGATCTCTATTTATACAAATCCTACTAAAAGTGTTTGTCCACTTAATTTTAGGGTAAGTCAACAACCCTTACTTTGCCCCTTTACATTATAAAATTCAAATTTAACTTTAAAAATGCACATAAGAAACCCTAAAGTGACGTCATCCCTCTTCTAGGGTGATGTTTTGGCATCTTTTGCAAGTTGTTGTAGTGGAAAGTGGAAGTCGTTGGGCCTTCTAGGGCCCCCCTCTCATGCGCTAGGTCTTCCTCCTCCAAGCCAGGCCTTCTCCCATCAAAACGTTCCAAGTGTCAAGCAACAATAACACCACCACCACAACCCTAGCCCTAGGGTGACATCAAGCTCCTCAAAAGTGACGTTTTAGCCTCAAGAGCAAATCGTTGGGATAGAAAAGGGTTGGGTTAGGTCCTCCATGGTGTCTCCTCAAGCCTGCAAAGGCTAGCATCATCGTGCGATGCATGGGCCATGGTAGCCAACCTGTCGGCTTCAAGCCCCAAGGAAGCCCAAGCTAGGCTTGTTCTTCCAAATATGTCCACCAACTAGGTCCTACAAAGACAATGAGTACGCCCTCCAAGGATCTCAAGTCAAATGCATCATGATAAGTACATCAAGTCAATAAAAGATGCATCTAAGCATGTGCATCCAAACCACCTCATCAAAATAAACAAGTGCTGAAAGACTCCCACCTCAGTCAAAAGTGCACAGAGTCGCTTGCCCAATTCCAACCTGAATTGTGTATATGGTCTACGACGCATGCCGTCGGGTATATGCACCCAAGGACCCTGACCCGTTGCGGCCCCAAACATCATCTCCTCATCTTCTTATTCTAATTAAGTAAGACAATAAAATGAAACTAGATTAATTTAAACAAAACACTAATATTACCTTTATCATTTGGTGGCTCATCTAGTGTGAAGAGGATGTTCAGACATCCTTACCAATCCAAACCTGTGTAAGGACATGACACCATGACGAACATGTGATCTGCCTCACTGCCTAGTAGCCCCAATGCATCTGGGGAAATCCTGGTCAGAAACTCCGACTGGCCCCTCTTGGGAATCATCTCCCCCCACATGTGCATCTGCACACGAGTCCTCGAACTAGCAAGCTGGCGAAAAAAAGTTGGCCTCGTCTCTGGAAACCTCTCAAAAAATAAGCAAAACAACTCTGAGGCAAAAGGTAAGTTTGAACTCCCACATATCATAGCACGACATTTGTATAGCATTGTACAAAACTACCGCAAAAAATGGCATACCATTTGATACACCGTGGCCTCTGTACCAACGAATCAACATAATACAAAAGATGGAAACTAATGTGCTTCCCATCACTGGTAAAGTGTGTTATGGTCGTCACTAACGGTGAGAGGCACCTAACCTCCTTTGCACCGAAAGAGGTGATCCACAGTTCTGCACCAGACACCTAAAAATCAACTGGGGATAGTACATCAAACCCAATATATCGTTGAGAATACATGAGTTGAATTTCAGTTGCAACACCTACTAGGACATCTGGGAACTAGGGAAAATCCTCCCCTCTCCTGGATATCCCAATGATAAAGTAAATATCCTCCTCAGTGGGATGGTACCACTAATCCAGACCCACACAACGATCATGTCAATGGACATCCCATCGACGGATCAGATGCACCAACAAACTAGAGTGTCCCTTAAGGGATGTAGCCTCCTCATAGTACTTAAGGAGGCCTACATTCCTCAACAGAACATGAGTCACTGTAGTAGTAGGACGAGGGTACAAATCCCCTTCTCCATCTCCCTCGCCTCCCATTCTCGTACAACATTGTACAGGTCCACCATCTGCTCTTCTTGTTTTTGTTGGTCTCTTCGCTCACGTCCTTGCATGATGAACATATGAAATACATCGGCCTCATTCATACATAAAACATAAAAACAAAATATACTAAATGAGAAATTTATTTATAAATACGAAAAAATAACTTCCTTCAAAAAATAAGAAAATTTCATAACTGGTGCACCTGAAAAACAGTCAAGCACTGTCGAAAAATAGTCAAGCACTGCCTGTGGTGCGTACATAACTTGTGAGCACTGCCCACGGTGCGCCAGCGACAAGTAATGCACTGTATAAAATTTGTTATATTATGTTATGCAGTGTGTTGTATAACCCTACCACACTGGTGCGGTCAGGTAAATCCACGCCCTGGTGCGTTGCAGTTATCCTACGCACCACTTAAAATAAAAAGAAATTAAAAACCTAATGCACTGTAAAACAATTTTTTTTAAATTAGTTAAGGCGGCACGTATACGTTCCTTATATGCCCCTGTGCGTTTAAGTAACAGAGACACATCACCCCACCATTTTTTTAACATTGACGCACCACCCCACCGGTGTGTTATGACTACCCTACGCACGACTTAAAACAAAAAAAAAATTAAAATCCTAACGCACCGTAAAACATTTTTTTTTAAATTAGTTAAGGCGGTGCGTACACGTTCCTTAAATGCACCGGTGCATTTCGGTAATTGAGATGCACTGCCCCACCAAATTTTTAAAGTTGACGAGTACGGAACTTTGCAATTTTTGATCTAATTGTTTCGGGAGGTGTGTTCAAGTCATTTGGCTCGCATCGCTAGTGGTGCACACAGAGAATTTACAGGGTGCACCGCGACAAAATACCAATTTTTAAAATGGTGTATTTGTAAACATGAACGCATCGATGCACACGCTTACTAATGCATCGCACAAAATAATATATATGATTCATGCGGTGCGTCATGTATCGTAATAGACCGGTGTGTTAGAGGCAGGGTTACCGGAAGCTCCCCCCCCCCCCCCCCCCCCCCACCTCGCTTCGAAGCCCGGAAGCTCGATCCGGGCGGGTGCGTCCCAGAATCGACCTCTGAAGCGCGACTCAAAAAAAGGAAGCGCGATTCCCCCTGAAAAATCGCGATTCCTGCCATTTTTTAAGCGTTGCCTCTGAAGCGCGCTTCAGAAATTTTGAAGCGCGCTTCAAGATGAAATGCGCACGCTTCAAGGGGATCCGCGTTTTTTAGAAAAAAGTTCAATTTTTTTTTTAATTTTTGGAATTTGGGTGGGGCCTAGCTTAGGCTTAGGGTTGAGGGAAAAGCATGAGGAGAATAAAAGAGCT
>ML781167.1:572667-616438 GCA_009831015.1 Picea engelmannii | reverse complement strand
CTATCTATATTGATGTACAAATATGCATGTTTTCATATATTCTGCAGCTAATTTGTCTTTATACATATTTTTTTGAATATAAATGCAATATATATAAAAAAATTATATATATATATATATATATATATATAACAGACGCTTCCTGGACGCTTCGCTTCCGAGGATTTTGGGAAAATGACGCTTCCGACGCTCCCGCTTCTGGCAACACTGGTTAGAGGTACTGAGACACACCGCCGAAAAGATAAATAATTTTACGCAGTGCATCGATAAACAAACGCGTTGGTGTATTCATCTTTACCTACGCACTGCCAAGGAATTTAACATTATGTTGTGATGTGCCTTGTAAATTTACAGGGGGCACCAACCGCGGTGCGAGCTGAACGTCTCAAATGCACAACGCATAATTTTTTTTTTTTAAACAGTGAAAAATTAACTCAATTTTAAATTTTAATCCACTGAAAACTTAAGTTATAAAGAAACAAAGATATTACCTAGACATTTTTTTGTCGGGAAGGCATGGTTGGCACGTAGTCAAAAAAACCAAAATTTCCCACCATTTGGAAAAATTCGAAAGCCACGCACATAACAACAGACGGAAGGAAGGAAAACAAGGGAAGCACTGACAACAGGGTGCTTCAGAGAGACAAATGTGGCACTAGTGCTTTTGAGCTCTACAACATTGTATATGGTTAAAATGAATTTTGCGATCGATAATTTTTTATTTATTAAACCTTGTTCCGGTGTGCTCGATGACTAAATGCACTAGTGCTACAATATTTACCTAGCACATCGGATAATCTTTTTTACAAATAACCCTAAACACGGTGTGCCCTTTTAGAGCATGGGTGTGCACCATGCATCCGATTACTTTCGAGCACATCGACATATATATTGTTCGATGCACTAGTGCATCCGGTGTTACATAGGGCACCAGTTATTTTTTTCTTAAATAACCCTAACATAGTGCCCCCTTTGGAACAACAGTGCCCCCCTGTGCGTCAATATACTACGGAGTGCACCGACATATATTTTTTGAAATAATCCTACAATGGTGCATAAATGTTTTTATTTAACCACGTCATTGTGCGCTCTATTATTAGCGACATCGGTGCGTCTGGTTTTAACAAGCGCACTGGATTATATTTTTTTTTAAATAATCCTATCACGGTGCATCCCAAAATATCACGTCTGTTGACTGGTGTGTCAATATACCACGGAGCGCACTAGAGTATATTTTTCGAAATAATCCTACGATGGTGCGTATTTGTTTTATTTAATCATGCCACAGTGTGGTTATTGATGCAACGCCCCGATGTGTTGGTGTGTTATAGATGCACAGGTGCGATGTCTTTTAAATATACACATCGCTCTGTTTTAAAAGTTATCGAAATTTTTATTTTCCAGTAATATAGATTAGAATTTTTCTATATTGAGCATGATGTAGACTCAAGGATTTGGTGAAATCCCATCTATATTATAAACAAACAATGATTATAGTTTAGGATTTTGAGAGACAATTATGATCATTGACGACAAGATCAAGGTTGTGATCATTGATGGGGAGATCACGTAGGTTATGATCATTGAAGGTGAGCTCACACAGTTTATGGTCATTGAGAACGAGATCACGCAAGTTATGATCATTGACGGAGAGATCACGCAAGTTATGATCATTGTCGATCATGCAAGATGGTTATGATCATTGACAGTAAGATCACACAAGGTTATAATCATTGACAATCATGACGATGATATGGGAATGGCGATCCAGGTAGTAGTAGGTACCCACGGAGCAAGATTCCCATCGTGGACATCATGGTCATAAGAACTCAAATTGTCATCATAATCACACACAATTGTGAATTAACAACTAATATAGATTAAAATTTTGCTAGACAACCCGTTAGTTGGGAGTTCACAAAATACTTGAGACTACAACATGCTTCAGATGATTATAAATTAGAATTTTGAGAGACTACCCATACTTTAGACTCAAGTCTCTACAGTTGAAATTCCTATAATTTAGACTCAAGTCTTTACAGATGAAATGCAGACAGAAAAAATCACAGGAACACCCATGAAACAAATCCTTCTCCCTCTCCCTCACCTCCCAATCTCGTACAACATTGTACAGGTCAGCCCTCTACTCCTGTTGTTGTTGTTTCTCTCTCGGATGACATCTCTGCATGATTAAGAATATGGCTGGTAATTTTTTTAATTTAACCCTTTTATGGTGCGCTAAATAAGTAGTCGCATCTGTCCATCATTATTTACCTATCGCACCGGAGTATTTTTTCTAAAACCTTACCATGGTGCATCATTGTTTGGGAGAAACCATCAACACCGGTGCAATTATTTAAGTAGCGCACCATCTTATATAAAAATGTTAAAAATAACACTGCTACAGTGCGCAATTATTTAGAGAAACTGTGCACCCCGGTGCGTCATTATTCTTGTAGCGCACCGGAGTATTTGTTTGTTTGAAATAACCCTACTATGATGCGTTAGTTTTGCGGGCATTGATGCATCATTTGTATAAAATTCACGGTACAAAAACATCCGCTAAAACCTCTGCTCGCTCGCCTCCGCTATAAACGGATTTTTGGGATATTTTAATAGGGGCGTCCACAAAAAACTCCGCTAAAGGGTCTTTTCCTTGTAGTAAAAAGGAACTAAACAAGAAACCAGTTCTGACTCAAACTAATGAAAGAACAAAATAATTATAAATTGTAAAAAAACAGAGATTAAATGGAATCAAAATATTTTCATGCAAACCATTGAATATCATCTTGATAAATTTGTTATTATCTTATCCCAATACTATCATGAAAAACATTCTAAATTTGCTTTCACCCAAAACATTTTAAGGAAAATGACCACTTCTGGATGTTGTGTCTACTTGCTTTACTAAATTGAAGATGCGAAAGTCAATCATTTACTCGCAAATAATTAAGTTAGCCATGCTTACATTTCTTCTTCAACGTGAAATATGTGAAGCTTGTTAATGAATAAGAAACGATTTCATAATATTCTATTAGCTTTGTTAATTCTAGGCTTTATGTTTGCAGGCTCATTCCCATTATGTTCATGCCTCGAGAGATAAAACAAGTAAAATATAGGTTTATGTTTATGTTCATGTTCAAATTGAATGTTATTTACATACCAAAAGTTGCCAGGATTTTGCGTGAAGGCCATAATGAGGCTATAATAAAGAGAAGCGAGCTTAACATCGGGAAGGGTAGATTTTAGAAGAATTTTGCTTCAATGCTGAGACGGTTTCTTCAACCTCCCATGAACTCTTCTTCAAACAGAATGAAATTGTCTCTAGAGTTGGAATATTTAGCACTATGCATAGGTGCACGTTGTAATATTTAGCGTTGTGCATAGGTGAAAAGGTGGTGACATGGTGGCTAGATGGAAGGATAAAGTTATGGCGAGATGCAAAGACTGTGATGAGGTGTCCAGGCTTAGGATAAAGTTCTGGAGAGATGCAAAGACTGGTCTAAATCATTGTCAGACCTCCACTACAAACCTCTTATGCAACCACTAAGAAATCTGTTTTCTTTTATTATTTATTTATTAATTATGACAGTTAGTTAAAAACAAATCGCACACTTCGGGGGGAATTAAGTCAAATCGGATATCAGTGAACCAATGGGAAATTAGATCAGGGAAATTTCATAATTTGGAAAATTAATTATTTTTTGGAAATAAATCTAATTAATAGAAAATTTAAACAGAGTCTTAAACAAAGTTTGGATATGTTACAAATTTAGCGTGAATTAATAGAAGGTGAACGTAGTTTGACTACATGACCAAAATCTATATTCCCTGACGAGGCAGGGACTAAAATCCCACGATTTCATGGAGAAAAAACAACAATTGTAAAACATCAAAAGTTCGACTTGTAAAATTTAGACTTCAAAAACATTATAGCCTAAAGCAAGCATGGTGAGAAACACACCCAACGACACTAAAAAAAACATGATGATTAGGATCCACGTCTTCCAAATGAACCCCATGTAAGATAGACATGTCACAGGTAAGTAAAAACATGCACTCGATATAAAAACATAAGAGCTCCATAAGAACTAAAAGGGCTCAGTCACAAGAAACCGAGTTTTTCATTGTCATTGTGAGGAAAACAGACTAGCAAATTGTGTGCCAAATAGAACCCCATGTAAGATAGACATGTCACAGGTAGGTAAAAACATGCACTCGATATAAAAACATATGAGCTCCATAAGAACTAAAAGGGCTCAGTCACAAGAAACCGAGTTTTTCATTGTCATTGTGAGGAAAACAGACTAGCAAACTGTGTGCCAAATAGAAGACATGGGTAGGAAAAGATAGACAACCAAAAATAAACATGGAGAGGTGGTGTTGAAAGCATTACTAAAATCCTAAAACTTAAAGAGTCTTCCAGTTATAAGGAGACAAACTTCTTATATAATTGATTTTAAACAAAAATCCTAAACTTAAGTTTCAAATTTCTCATATAACTATATATGTTTTGGGAAAAAAAAAATCCATAAGTCTAAGACTTAAAAGAATCTTTCAAATGCAAAGAGATGAACATCTTATATAATTAGTTTTAAATAAAAATACAAAACTTGTGATAGATACAGTGGTTGTTTTTCAAGATGTAGATGCGAAGGCTAAGAAATGCATATAAAGTCCCAACTAACACTAATGTTTATGCATCCCAATATAAAATATCCCAAATAACATTAATGTTTATATGGATATCTTGTATCCCAATTTAAAAAATGATCTCTCTCCATAGTTATTAACAATGCATAGAGTGTCTTCATAATATGAATAATAAACCTCAAAAGAAAATTATAAAACATTATTAAATTATATGTAGCCTCAGATCTCTCCATAGTTATTAACAATGCATAGCATAGAGTGTCTTCATAATATGAATAATAAACCTCAAAAGAAAATTATAAAACATTATTAAATTATATGTAGCCTCAAATCTCTCCATAGTTATTAACAATGCATAGAGTGTCTTCATAATATGAATAATAAACCTCAAACGAAATTTATAAAACATTATTAAATTATATGTAGCCTCAAATCGATATATACAACTATCTTTGTGCCTTCTTATGGGAGTACCCCCACAAGGAAACAATAAGGGGTGTACTTGGAAATGCCCCATTTTGAATCTGCACTTAAGTGGCCCCCCCAAATTCCACGTCTTCTGCAACCACCATGATAGTTTTGTACCGTCTCCAAATTGAACATAGATTGATATCCAAGCTTGGTTGTATAAGAACCTCCCATAGGGTTTAAGGCCCAAACAAATTTATCTCCCAGGATTTGTACTGCAGTTGCCTTTCCTTAGTCCAAGAAAAATATCTCATGCTGGGAAAATATTGGTAAACTGGTACAAGTGGGGCTTGAACTGAAGCCCATACTTGAGCAACATTCATTGGTAAGGAGAAGATATAACTCGATATATAATAGTGGTCTTTGTGGTCTTCCCAATAATTTTCCAACTAATTAAACTTGATTGAAATCACAGTTCAACTAACAAAGAGATAAGGGATGATTCGAGTTTAGTAGGGTAATCAATATGCAAGTGGGGACTTACAAAGTTTGGCTTCGAGGAAAGGTATAGGTATGGCCATAGAAAAATGAACATGTAAAATCCTGCACCCTCTCTTAAAACCTATATGAATTTCCGACGATCAATTATGCCAACGAATCACTCCACCACCAATATTAACTAATACACAGTAGATAATATTATGAGTAACACACATCACGAGAAATAAAATAGATTATACACTTATGTGTGTTCTAATATGTTTCTGTAAACGAGGTGATATAGGACAAAATAGCGGAGCCCGCTGTTAATTATTACTATTGCAATTGGAAACAACTGGTCTTGGAATATGTTTAGCCATCTAATTTCACTGAGATCCGATCGTCCAATTCCTCTTCTTTCTATTGCACTCATGCAACCTAGAAAACTAGTGGGGTATCCGGTGGCACATGGACTATCATCGTGGTGAAAAATCATATTTTACTGCAACCGATTTTTTCCATTTCCACTACATGTAATAGCATGCATTTATGTATGGTGGACCCTCTCTTCCTATATGGATAGAATAACATCTAGTGAAGATGCATAATATCCGACCTACTTGCAACTCAACTATTTCTTGATCAAACCGTTATTTTTCTAAGAGTGGTTTTGAGGTTACTGCAATGCTTTTGAGGTTACAAAGTGCATTGTTGAACTGTACTGAGCTTCTATTATGTGCCCTAATTGGTTCAACCCTCCATTATTGGGGTACATGAGTTTTAAGAGTCAAAGAATCAAGTGGAGGGATATATGTTGTACAACGTCAGGTTCTTCCTTTCATGGGGGCAATGCCATATTTAAACCTTGGTGGACTTATCACCATTACTTACATAGTTCCCACCTCCATGTATTTCCTAGTTATGTTTGAATTTAATGGAATTTTAATGCAATGTGATGTTTCTTCATTGTAGGGTTTAGTTAATTTGTTTTTGGATTCAAAACCCCACAATTTCTAGCAAAATTTATTTTGTTTAAGATTTTTTTTATAGAGTGGATTCATTTATGGAATCTATTAGTTGGAGATAGTAAAGAGAATGCAGTTAGGAGGGTGGGCAGTAGGCAGTTCTATTCCTTCTCCCTATATATATGTTCTATTAGCATTGGTAAGCATACAAGGCATTCTTTCAGCATCTTCTACCATTAATCAAGCATAAGCTTGGATTCACACAACTTCCATATGAAACACAACACCTTGATTCTATCATTTAGTGGGCTTATCATTCAATGAGAGAATCACTATAGAATCGAGATGGACACTACTAGGATGAACATACCATGTATGAAGTTATGGCACTACTTAATTAACCCTTTAAGTGTTCTCTTCTACTCATGCGGAAGGTAGATCTGTTAACAGAGATATTTGGGGTTGTTGGTATGTGGTTCAAGGTGTGGAGAATCCTATCTTGCTTGGTTCTTTCTTGGCCATCTCTCTTTAATCCACTTCTCTAGATCTCTTTTTCGGAATAGCATCTAGAATAGGTTCACTTTAAGCAAGGTCTTGGTCTTACCTTCACATGGCTTAGGGTGGTAAGGTCTTGGTCTTATAAGGGTTAGCAAGGGGATGCCTTTATTTAACTTTGAAAGTGGTGAAATATTTGTGGTTCCGAATATCTGCCATAAAATTTCCTTACACATTGTGACTCTCTATGTTGTTACCTCTAGTTGAAACAAAGATCTTGATTGAGATGTGAGCTTTGTAACTAATGGAATTTCTTCTTCATAAAGTGGTGTTTTTATGGCGAGTGGTGCAACTTCTCCTATATAAGTGACCACCCAAAGTGTTGAGCCATCTCCTCAAAATTCTACTTCTTCTAACAAAAGCACATCAACTACATGGACCCCCTAATGGGGATGCACAGGGATGAAGACGAGAGCATTTCCAATGGAAAATATTTCTGATAATGATTATTTGTTTCCAGTTAGGCTTGTTACTCATGTTAAAGCTTGTTCTAGTGGTTTTTATTTTCAACCAGTAGTATTAATAATATTGGATCAAACGATATAGTGCATCTTATGATGTTCTTGAAAGTTGCAAATCTAATTTATTTGTAAGTGACTTCTTCATCTTCAAATGTTTATAATTGCATTGGAATTCATTGCATGACTAATACATTTACATCAACCTTATGGGGGTTAAAACGTTGTTGCCATGAAGAAAATAAAAGGCATCCACCTATATCAGTATAGGTGCATTTTCATAAGGATTTTAAAATAAAGACATCGAGATTAGCAAGACTTTTGTTATTCATCTATTAGTGAGAGTTTTGTTTTCTATTTGGTTATTCTAAGTTCTAATGCACAAAGTTCCAAACTAAATTGGAAAACAATATTGAAAATGCATTCTGGTAGAACATTTATATATATAGAGAGAAAAAGCTTCAACCAACTAGTTATTGGACATCGCAAATTTCAAGCTCATGAAGTTGGAACACAACGGGAAAATAAAAGGTTGGTTTTCAAACGAGGAAACCAAAGTCAATTTTTGGCCGAGAAATTAGTTCATGGAATTATAACAAGTAACCTCGAACAAAATTGATGTGAAAGAAAATTTTCACCGCTCCTAAAGAAGGTTGTGTGTTGATAAGGCGGTGCAGTGCAGTCGAAGACGGTTGTGTACACAGTGAGCTTTGATAACGAAGCAGAGGCATTGAGCTGCACTGAGCTCTCAGAATGAGTCAGAGACATTGAGCTCAGATATTGAGGCAACAAAGAGGAAGCTGGCAATGCTAATCAATATTCAATGCCATGCAGCCACGAGATCGAGAGTTGGAGTGACGGATCCATAATACGATCTAGATCAAAGAAAAAGTATTAATGCGAGTCACCCGGGATCCACAATCTGATCTATATCATAGAAAATGTATTTATGCACGTCGTCACCCTGACAATAAGAGGTCAAAGTTGGAATCTAATAGCATTTTAGAAAAAATGTTTTTTTGTTTTATTTTTATTTTAATTTCAATAACAATTTCATTTAGATTTTTTTATATTTCATTTTGGAAATAAAAAAAAAATTCAATTCAAAGTATAACTAATAGTTAATCAATGACAAACTCATTGCTATAATCTCGATTTTTGACAAAGATTAATAACATTCAAGTATAGAATTACTCGCTCTTTGTATAACCTAAACTGTCATTGACATTAACTAAATAAACAAAGAAAAAATCCACAAAACATTTTCAACCATACTAAAACAAGAAAGAAAATCAAACATAAAAAATAAAAGATAAAATTAAAATGCCCACCTTTCAATAAAAAAAAATACCCCTTCCATCTCAAATCAAACATAAAAAATAAAAAACAAAATTAAAATGCCCACCTTCCAATAAAAAAAAATACCCCTTCCATCTCTATGAAATGTTTTCACATCGAATTCTCTTCGACCCTATGCATCTCTAAATGGTTAAGAACATGTGTTTCCTCTTAAAAGGTCACAAGTTGAAATCCAGAAGGAGTTAGGGGATATGTATACCTCCGTAGACTTTACCAGTCAAATGTCATGACCTTAAAAATATATTATTATTATTATTATTATTATACTTATATTCGAATGTAACATTACAACCTAATATGATTACTTTTAATAAAAATATCATAACTACTAACTATGACAATAACTTTATCTTTTTATATACATATTGTTATGTTAGCTTCCATGGAGTACTTTATATCTATTCACAAGGTTTAATAAACCAAAACATCATATTTTTAAATTTAAGTAAAAATAATGAATTAACTTCTATATTTTAATTGATAATTTTTATTTTTATTTTAATTTAAGCATTGTTTCATCATACTTCAATAAATTAATATTTGTTTTTTCTTTCTTTTTATTTATTTATTTAATGATTATACATAACAATCTATTATCGATCATTTGTATTTTACTTTTTAGTTTAATGATTAATTTTTTAAATAAAATCGAATTTTAACAAATGAATATTTATCAATCATTTGTATTTTACTTTTTAATTTAATGATTAATTTTTTAAATAAAATGGAATTTTAATAAATGAATACTTTGTTTTTTCTTTTATTTTAAATATGTATAATTTTTACAATTTTAAATATCTATACATATACCTTACTTATTCTTTATATATTTACACTAAGGCTTAACCATATACTATTTAATCCTCTCTTAATTAAAAGTAAATTCATAATCAATTAAAAATGGATAATTAAAAATGGATAAGTCCCATGGTTTATGCAAAATTTTATAACTACATAACAATCCTCGCAAATTTTAATAGATACATATGCTCTCATTTTTCAACGACTCGCGATTCAATTAAATTTTATAACTACATAACAATCCTCGCAAATTTTTATAGATACATATGCTCTCATTTTTCAACGACTCGCGATTCAATTAAGATGAAATGATATTTATTAACGTATATGAATTTTCTTTTAAATTAGAATTTTAGATTTATATTATAAAAAATTGCAAATAAATTTATATCAGGAAATATATATAAAGGAGAGTTGTGTAGCAAGCTTTTAGAATATAGTAAATAAGTTTAGTTCAAAATTAAAAATTATGAGTATAGTATTGTAGAATAATTTTGAGACCTTAACAATTTTGAAATACATAAACTAGAATTGGGATTACTAGAAAGGAAGGAAGAATTGGGATTACTAGAAAGGAAGGACTTCATATTAGAATGTTTTTTTTTTTTTTTTTATAATTCTAAGCTTCTAAACACATGATGAAGCTTGATTGGATTGTTTAAAGCAGTTTGCAGAGCTCTGAAATAACTTAGGAAATTAAAACACAAGGGAATCCCTACTTCTACTTGGCCATGCTACTAAGAATCTTCTTGAGAGTATCCAATTCAGCCTCTAGAGTTGAAATATGTTTTGTCTAATTTAACAATATGCTCATGATCAATTCCTCATGTGAATTGAAAGTTGCTCCCCGAGCTTCCAAATATCTTTGTGAATCCTCGCAGAGTCCTGCCACTTAAGGGTCCCACAGATTTCCCTCAACTTGGAATAATGCACGTCCTTATGAAAAAAGAACCAATACCTAAAGGAAATAACAAAGGGCTTTTTGAGAGTGGACAAATCTGTAATATATATAGGCCTTCCACCTACCCAAATCACATAAAAACCACTTGTATGCAAAGATGTAAAAACCAAACTATCTACCAAGATATTGACCATAAAGATAACCAAGGACCAAAGCAGAGAATCTAGAGGGGATAGGAGAATTAAAGAAGAGAATACCACACCTAATATATCGAGAAATATGAAAAGTGAAGAGCCAAAGAAGTCGACTAAAGAACTATGCAAGGATAGACTACAAACCCAAGAGCTCCTAGGTTGTGGAACGACTAACCACCAAGCCATTGGATGTCGGTAACCATCGTCAAAGTATAAGACACAAATAGAGGGTTCCCAATCAATCCATGACCAAGAAACCAGAGAGGCAGAGAACCACCAAGATTGCTAGCCATAAATATCCCACATTGTTGCATCTCTCGTTGTTGCAATAAAAGTTTTAGGTGTCATTTGGAGGAGGGTAGCATGTGGGAGATAATGGAGGGTCTGGTCACATCCTCCTACACTTTAATTGAATCTACAACCATACAGACAATCCTTTCAATTGATGTGCCAAGTGCAATGATTATTAAGGGATATTCTAAGGTGACCTCTTGATTAATAACTAAGGTCTCATTTTTTCTTGTTGTGGCTTGGGATGCTAGTCTATCAAAGTCAATAATATTGCTTCACAAAACATGAAGAAATGAATATGAGAGAAAAAGGAGGTGAGATGCCTAATCTGAGTTAATTCTAAGGCCAACTTAGCATCCAATAAATTAGATCCTTTAATCAAATACCTGATAATTATTAATGAATTCTCTATTACAACCAAATTTCTTATACTATGTGCTTTAACAATTTTCAATCCTTGGAATAATCCATAGACTTTAGTGAAATTGTTGGAAAAAAGATCTAAACTCCAAAAATAAATACTTACACATTTTCCTTTAAAATTATAAATAACCCCTCCACTTAGAACGCCACCCCTATTTACAGATATATGAATTCTAATATTCCCACACTTAACTCTCTTTAAATGTGAAGTTAAGACTATTATATATATAAAGATTTAAAATGACATTAAGTTTATATTAACTACTTGTAAACGTTTTATAATTACACGTGATACAAGTTCAATGTGATTCACTGTTTTCAAAATTAGATTAAATGTGAAGTTAAGATTATTATATATCTTTTATAATATATATATATATATATATATATATATATATATATATAAAGATTTAAAATGACATTAAATTTATATTAACTACTTGTAAACGTTTTATAATTACATGTGATACAAGTTCAATGTGATTCACTGTTTTCAAAATTAGATTGAATTTTATGTCGAAAAATGTTTATTAATTAAAATATTGTAAATAAAATAAATTATTTTTTTATTTTTAAATATTTTAAATTATATTTTTTGGATTGTTTTATGACATGGACGTGACTATTTTCCCTGCTTGAGGTGACTATTAATTTTTTTTAATACATTAATAAATAAATAAAAATATAAAAATTCTAATAAAATGTCACATAGCATTCACTTTAAGAGCTCATTTAAATTACATGTACGGCTTTCTCCTTGTCCAGACATGTACTCTCGAATCTGATTATCCATATGATGACGTTACTTCACATTATCGTCCAGACATGTACTCTCGAATCTGATTATCCATCTGATTATCCATATGATGACGTTACTTCACATTATCTTGAAGTTAATGAATATTAGGTAGTTTTCTTCCGGAGTAAGTTAATAGGGGAGTAATCTTCTTTTCCGAGTTTTACTTTTCATGCAAATAAATTAGCTTGAATTTGGTCAAGGTCAAATTTGTTTAATGTTTCTATGTATAAGTTTAAAATCTGCAAATTGAGGAAATGAAAGACACTGAAAATCTATTGGACCATCTACAAAGAGCCTAAGCCTGAGCATCAGATCTAAAGGAGGAAACTAAGCTCTTCGTTAAAGAAAATGAAATGCACCAGTATCAATTCATGAATGCAAGGCACAGCTTTAATGGAAAAAAATCGATTCACTCTTCTAATTGTTTTCCTCTCCTCAACTTTGTGTTTTCCTCAGCTTTGTGTTGATTTGATCCTCTGTCGCTTCTTTCCATTGAATTTGGCCTACTTTGCTTGAATGCATACAGATCTTTTGAACTTCTTTCTTCTTTATTTCTTTCCATGATTATAAAGATTTAAATTATGTTTCATTTTAGTTTGTGCTATATAAAGTTTTAAATGGTTAAGGGTATAAATAAATATTCCTTTCATGCAATATTTATTAATCTCTGGTAATTTCATATGTTTGGACATGCATTGCAGGAAAACAATGTTTTCAGCTCAAAATTGTAGGCTTAAGCTGTGGAGGACAACTTTTTAATTATGTTGGGACATATATGGGATTTTCAATCGACTTTAGTCACAAGTATCAAAATAGTAACTTTTGATTTAATGGAGAGTAGATTTTTTCTTTACAAAGAATAAATTATATATTTTTCTTTGTGCTTTATTTTAGTTTGGAGATTCATAAATCTTTAGATTATTATGTTATTTCATACAATGTTCATTAATTCTAAGTAGATTTGTATCATACTCATTAACTGAAGATAGTTTGTATAATGTCAATATGGATATGCATTACACGAAAACAATGTTTCCAGTTCAAAGTTGTAAGCCTGAGTTTATTAAAAAAAAGAAGAAATGGAAACAAAAATTTCTTTACAAATAAGAAAATTATTTTATTTCTTATTTTTGTTGGAGCTCAAATATATATAAAAATACAGAGTCTAATTTATTTTTATGAACTTTAAATTAAAATGTAAACATTTCAAAAGAGATATATTAAACTACTTATTGCAACTTAGGTAAATATTATTCTACTTGAACTTGACAACTTTTTCTTTCAAATCTTCATAATAGTAATAACTTACCAAGTATATCTTGTTCGAAAGAACGATTGTGCCTAATAACTTCCGTATCATTGAAACTGGTGAGAAACCCACATAACCATAACTAGATTCCAACAACTGCAATTTGTTGTTTCATATGTTATTTGTTACCACATTATTGGAGCCTTCTTTGTAAAATCATCTACTAAATCAGTATACTCTCTCATTCCCTTGAACTTGTCTTAGAAGTTGTCATCATTAACAGCTAGTTTTAGAATAATGGGTTAGCAAGGTTTACAAATTGTTGTATTGTTCACAGATATATATAAGATATGGCACCTGTGTCTTTTAAGATTTAGGCTCTTAGTTGAAAAACTTTTCTAACTTGAATTGAGCTATTAAATTCTCCCTCCCTAAATTTTTGTGAGTGTTGGGATTATTTGCCAGTTTTATCATCACATTTTCATGAACTCTTTTTTGATATATTTATTGTTCTTATTTTTGTAAAGAATATTCAATCCTCTTATGTGAACTCCAATGTCCTTAAGACCTTTGAACTTTGCATTGCCTATGCATGTAGGTGCTTACTAGCTTGTTGCTTGCTTTTTGTCTCACGAACCCACTCTTTACTTTTTATACTATTTGGTGCATATTCTCTCATTCTTGCATGGATGTTTCCTTGGCCATGAGTGGCTATTATTCTAGATTTAGAAGCTCTTAATCTTACCATAAACTAGTGTTTTTCTCTTACCATTAATTATATGGGCAATTTGAATATATTAATAGAGGAACTATTTAGTGCTCTTAAACACTTATGAAATTATTTTGATAACTATGTAATTAATTTGATAAGTGAATATTGATATGGCTTACTAATTACATTTTTTTTTATAGTTAGTTACAAGTTCGAATGAATTAAATCTTGCAAACTTTGATGTAGGGCACTATGCCATGTTACACAAAGATGCACGGAACTATGACATGTTGCATGAAGAGATTTATCATTTTTTTGGCATCTACAGACATTGCATATTTAAAAAGGCATCTAAATCTAGCCCACATTAATTTTTTTAAATCAAAAAACCTAATTGTACATTTCCACATATAGAAGAAACATTTAAGTGCAATACCCATGTTTCCCTCAGTTTGTAAATATAACTATAACTGTCCAAGAGACTATGGCAGAGTAAATATGTGTGAATGTTTGATTTGATGAACCTTTGTATAAAGGGGTCAATGTATGAATTTTCTATTATTAATAGAAATTGGATATGTGTTGCACAACTGTTGAAAGGGGGGAGTTTTCCAAGGTAGACCGTGGATGTTATGAGAGAGATGGTCAGGGAAACCAAGAATGGTTGAGATGACCCTCACCAAACCAATACCTACTGGGTGTAATTGCTCAACAGTCCTCTAACCCATAAATGAATTACCAGTCAGACCGATAGTTGGAAGGCCATCCTCAAGAGTTAATGAGAAGATGGGGGTAGGGTACCCATCTGTAAGGCTTCCAGGCATGACCACAAATTGGGGATTCGGACCCACACAACCTTGCTGAAGAAGGCAAGAAAGGAGGTAATTCGGGGGGCCAAAGATAGATTGGCAAGAGGCAGAATAGAGAAAAATGATCTCTAGAAGAGCTAAGAAGCAAGCTTGTTTTGGATGTAAGAATCTTTGGGTAGGATCTTGCTACAAGCTAATAAACGAGGCTGACGAGTGACTAAAGAAGTGCTCACGCATACCTCCTTGTTTGGTGTAGAGGAATCCGGTTTCCAATTTCCTATGGGAGGAGGAGAGTAACCTTCGTCCCTGACTGTCGTGGGGCAAGGAGAAAAAATCTCTCTCATAGCATCATGGTCTAGCTCGGGGGTGGCCGGTGGTAAGTCCTTCAGGAGTGGTTGTGCCTATGGTTGGGAGGAAAACATGAGCCCCTTTCAACGGTTACCTAACGTTCTCCAGTTCTGATAAGTATTATCATACTTCGTGTATGTATATTGGATGCGATGATTGAATGCATGTGTTTATGGTTAAGTCTTGCAGTGTTTGAACCGCTATTAGAAATGTCTATTTGCTTAAGTAAATTGTTATATTTATATGGTTTTCAATTTATCTCAGTTTAACTGCTAGAGAGTTATGGGATGTGAATCTGTAGGAGAGTCGGGATAGGATTAATTGAAACATCTAAGTCCTGTCGACCTCTTTAGTTTACTTTCGCGAGAATGTCAATTTCAACTCTGTGGGAGAAGGGTGCTCATTTAGACCTTTCACCCATCTGACCAAGGGCTCATGCCCATGTCCTTAACCCATTTGTTGCTAAAAAGGATTAGCGCTTAGCCCCCAAGAATTTCCAAAGGACCCATAGTTCGGGCCTATAGTCCGGAGACTTAGTACTTCGAAGGAACTTGGCCAAGAGTTTTCAAGGTGTGAAAACTCCTGAAGTCATGAACGATGAAGTAATCTGGACCGTTGATAGGTAGAGGACATGTGGTGCTAGATCCGAGAGTCCGGAGACTTGGCTCTTCAGGGAATTTGCGATGTGAGGAGTTGGTAAGCTCCGAAGTCCGGAGTCGCGAAGTAACGGAAGTCGTAGATCTATAGATCTACGTGGACTCTTACTGACTGCAAGATTGTAGGGCTGGGCATCTATTAGTCTAAGATGACGTAGTATCATGACATCATTCAAGGTGACGTGGACCCACATTATGCGTGCCATGTGTCACCCATATATGGACGATTCATAGACCTATTATGTCTATTAGAGAGTGACATGTGTCACCCCCTAATGAGGACATGTGTCACCCTTGGCCCTCGTCGTGTGTCAGCTTATGGTTCATGCCCGCTTGGCCAACATGTCGAACATTGATCATCGAATGGCCAAGGAAATCTAGCGCGATTTCGGGACTTTGGGAGTTTAGAATATTTGGGAGTAGTATAGTAAAGGGGTGTTCAACGCCGAACACCGAAGATCCCAACCAATAACGCTAGGATAACTTCGGGAGGTCGTATCTTGCAAACCAAGGATCGTATTTTGAGCCGGTAATAGTCGTTAGAAAGCTACGGGCGAGTAGAAGAAGATGAATACCTCTGAGAGATGATTTGAGATAGTGAGGAAAAATAAAAATTTGATGCCCCATCCCTAAAAAAGGCATTTAGGGGTCGGATGTGTTATAAATTGGTATTAAAGCATGAAAACAACACTTGGCCTACTTGGGCTCATGCGTGAGTTGCATAAAAATATTATTAGAGAACTTTATACCTTACCCCTCTTCTATAAGAAACTCGTCTGAACCTCTACTGAAGAGAGGAATGAAACCTCCAACTGTTGATAGATGTTTTGGACGTCTGCACTGTATGTTGCTAATGTTTCCAAATAAAGAAAATTGACTTCACTTTGCAATGATATGTGGTGTTCATGAATTGGTAGATTAGTAACTAACATAATTTTTTTTATCATCACTCAAGCAGTCAATGAACAACATGAAAACTACAACATAAGGGATGGTGTCACACCATGAGTTGGGGGAGAGCTCCCACAATAGAGAGGAAGAATCTAATAAAAGGAGGGCGGTGGAAACCCCTCCAGACTTGGTTGAAACTATAAGAAGTCTCATGGCAGAATTACAAAGTTGTAAGGATGACAATGAAAGGCTAATAAAGGAGAAGGAAAAACAGACTGAAATTAATGCAATCCTACTGCAAAGTCTATCAGATATACAAAGGCAACTGCAACATGGTCCAGTTTCCAGTCATGTGGACAAACATCATACTAAGAATACCCCAATTCCACCTGAGATACAAAATCATGGTCCAGAAAGTGGCCACACCAGGAGGAGCACCTCAAGGAAGGCCCAATGTGGAGCCAAGAGACACTCACCGAAATATTCCTTTGAATACATTGACAACTCCAGGGGATCTTCTAGTGGAAAAACTAGTTCCCAATATCAAACGAAAGGAAAGAAGAGGAAACAATCCAAGAGTCACAACCCTGAAGATTTCAAGAAATCCAAACCACCCACCATCGATGGAGAGATTAAGAAGGGGGAAGAAGAAGAAGTTTTGCTACTCGGCTTAAAGAAGTACTTCAGAGTCCATGACTACTCTTAAAACTTAAATGATCGGATAGCCATTTTCAACCTGAATGGGAAAGCTTCCATTTGGTGGGAGGATCGTAGGAATGTGAAAGAAATCCATGAGAAGGACTTGTCATGGAAACAATTTGAGAAATACTTCAAGAAGAAGTATTTGTCAGAAAAGTACTTTGATGGGAAGACCAAGGAATTCTATGAACTCAAGCTGGAGAAACTCACCATAGATGAGTATATCAACAAATTTCTCGAGTTGATGAGGTATGTGCCCTACATAAAGGATGAAAAGGTAAACATGCAATGATTTATTAGTGGATTACCTTAGTCCTATCGAGACATAATTGAGTTTGATGAGCCAAAGACTCTAGAATATACTCTTTGAAAAGAAAGGTATTGTTATGAGCAATTCAAGAATAAGATAGAACCCCATGAAGATTGGAAGAAGAAAAACAATTCGGGATTCAAGAAGAAGGGGCTTAAATCCTTGAGATTTAAGAATCATGGGAAGAACTCTAGGATAAGTGTAACACCCCGGGTTTTGAGCCCCCATTTTAAATAATGTATTGTTACACTGCTGAGAGGCCAGAATGCCCAAACAATTATTAAAAGGTCAGTGTGCCCAATAAATGTAATGTTTTGATCATTATTAATAATAAATACATTGTTGGTCGCTAGACGGACAAGGACTAGAGTTATAGGGGGCTATGATTCCACAAGAGAGGGGGCTTGAGGGGATAAATGCTTATTTCCTATTTTAATTACCCTTTTGTCTAAGGGAGCGGATCAGTTACGTGAGTTTCTTGGGGGAGGCTAGGAGGTTCTTGATTCCCCATGAAAATACTTAAACCCGCCCCTGGTTTGATTGGGGGGTTGGCTCGTTCGCTCATTCACTGGTTCATCTGTTCGCTCACTTACTCACTCGTTCTTTTATTTCATTCTTTCCCTCACGCATTCATTCATTGTTTGTTCATTGTTTCACACCTTGGGTGGAGATCCCACTCCATTCATTTTCATCACCCGTTCATCTTCCTCATCTGTGTCTTGGCTTGGGGAAAGGGAAACAAATTGCTGAATAGTATCCATGGTATCGTTGGCTGTAGAGGTCGTTGGTGTAATCCAGCCATGACTTGAGGCCCGCATGTCTTAGATGCGTTCGCATGTGTCCAACTTTGTTCACAACTGCGAGTCCTGAGAGTTCCAGCATGGAGATTCTGGACCAGTTGCGCTAGAGCCTTGGAAGGAGAAGGACTTCTTGAGGGACTGCATGGCAGAGAAGGGTGGAGGTCCATTCTCTTGGGTGGTGAAAGTTGGGTAGAAGAGATCCAGGTATTACATGGATTGCTGTGAGTGTTGGGAAAGATTGTGAGAGCTTGAGTGATGACTGGTTCAAGTAACACTCTGGAACCGTCCTTGTGGATTCATAGCCCTGGTTCAGGGGTGACACTGTTGTTGAGATTTGGAGCAGTAGTGCCTACGGTTGGGTGGAATGTCCTTGGTCTACAACTAGTTGGTGTCTTATTTTATAAAGATAAGTGCTCTATGCTATGGTATTATTTATCTATATATGAATGTATTATGTTGTGTATTTATTTATTGTTTAATTGAATCTTTAGAATATTCATGTTTGTTGGTTATTGTTGTGCATGTCGTTAGATCTTTTCTTTTATGTGTCCATATTAACTTAAAAAGGTATCGGTAAGAGAAAGAAGTTCAAGAGTGGGCTTGAAGGTAGCGTACCCCGGCATGTGGGTGGCGGGGTATGTTACAGATTGGTATTAGAGCTTTTGGTTGAAACATCGGGCCGGTATGGGCCAGGTTTGTTGGTCAGAGTCTTGTGGTTGAGATTGAATTATCACCGAGGAGTTGAAAAGCTCAGGAGGAATGCAATTGCATAATCTACGGAGGAGCTATAACGTCAGAGATCAACTGTAAGGGATCGAAGGATCGTGACCGCCCCTTTCGAATTTGGGAGCAATCGCCATTGTGGGATCAAGAGAGATCCAAGATCGTTGGATCAGAGGGTAGGTGAACAAGGGTCGTCCGATGAAGGTGAAGAAAAAGGTTGAGTAGGTTTAAGTCTCAGTCATCAGATCTGCGCATGGGTGACGTGAGTTGTAGATCTCGTGGCAGTTCGGAGGATCGATGTTGCTTGAGGAAAAGTAATCTCGGGAAGGGAGGATTGTGATGTCCCGTTCCCAAGAGTAGGCCAACAGTGAGTGACTTAGTAGTCTATTTGTTCCCATAGACTATAGTCAGGAACAAACAAGGACCAAGAGGAGAAATAAGGGAGATATGGTGGCTAAACGATGAATTAAGCCAAAAAGCATAGGAAAAGTCACTTAACCCTAAGTTAACGGAGAAATAGAATGAAAATGTGTTGAGGGGGGACTTAACTAATTAATTACTCACCTTAGGAGGAAAAGCGCCTAGCTTAAGTGATTTCAATGGTGAATTAGACTGGGAGGAGTATAAAGGGAGGAATTCGACCTAATTCCTCATTATGTTATGATTTGATGTTGAGATATTTGTAGTGGAGGAAGAAATCGGCCCCCTTGTTGTTTTGTGGACTTTTGGAGGAAACCACCACCATTGATTGGTTTCAGTGTTGAGAGACACACCCTAGCCTATCGGAGATACCATCCAGGAATTTCACTGTGCATTTCAGGAGATCCAGTTCAACGATTGCGCAACTCAGCCAGTGAGGGTGCAAGGGTTAGAGAGAGGGTTTGTGTGGCCGCACGAGACAAAGAAGTATTTTTCAGATCCCTTTCGAACCATTTGAGATATATCTAGGGCACATCTTTTGATCCACCAGTCTTCAGTTTCCTACGGTGGAATATCCCAGGGTGCAGAAAACAATCAGAAAGTGCACAACTCTTAGGGAAGCACATTTGGGGTTCCAGGGGGTATTCCGGGGCAGATCTGAGGAAACCCTTCTGACCCATTACATATGATGCCAAGACGATCGTTTCTAGAAACATATCGTCATATTCTTCCAGTTGGATCATTTGGGCGCACTCCCACAACCCAAGAGGTGCGCAAACCCCCAGGGGTTGACATCCAGAGACTTAGAGGTCGGATCTTCAGTCTGACAGTTACCAGTATCAGCCTAGAGGCCATGACACTTCTTTTGAGACAATTTCCAGTCCATTCCAATGGGTATCTCCATCGAGGCGAGTTTTCTAGTATCTGCAGCAGTTGTCGTGAGCTTTCGGATTGCGTTTTGTCGATCTATCCGTGCATGCACATATAAACCTTCATTCTTCTGATCATGGGTATTTCTTGTTAGCTGATTTGTATTCCAGCGATGATACATGAGATGTAACTGATGACTAGTATATATGCTTCCAGTTATTATTGTATTTCCTACTTTCAGCTTATTATTGTATTTCCCGCTTTTTCCTCATTATATATATCAGTGAGATGTGTTGTCCTTCTTTCACATGCATTATATTTATACTACTAAAACACTTAATGAATGAAACACACATGCAAAAATCACCAAGCATGTTCACACATTAACTCAAATGCATCCAAAAACCCCTAGAGTATCAGATCTCAGTGATAAAACAATAGTTCAACAATAGATATCCAGATCAGTTGGATCAGGGATATTTCATTTTCCAAATGCAATCTCTACAATGTCAATGAAGTGCAACCTTTCCAAATGCGTCAAAATCAATGCAAAGTAATCAAAAGTGCAAATTTCATAAGTATAATTCAAGTAAAAAAAATAAAATTCGATAAATAAAAAGAAAATGCAAGGATTGAATAACAACCTCACAGGCATGCCCTACTACAAGAACAAAGAGACAATCCAAACAGGATACCAAGAAGCAACTACTCAAACTAGGATGGAAGAACAACCAATGATAAAGATAACAAGAAAGTAGTTCACCCCAAAATTCAACAATAAAAAGGCTTCCTATCACTATGTAGGCATTTAACAACTAGAATAGGGACCCAAGAAGACTCATCAACCAACAAAATTCACCCAACAAACACCAAACTCAATCAACTAGACTTGAGAGATGATGTACACGATTGTTTAGGAAACAAGCACGTATATACACTCCCTAAGGGAAGACACCTTATGTATGTACACCTCTGTCGAGGGAAAAAATGTGTATACCAATCAAAACACTGTCTGGGAAAGGGTTAAGCCAAGAAACTCAGATGCAAAGCAAAATATAGGCTATCAAGGAACATGCGATAAGGAAACTCAGGAAAACAAAGAGAAAATCAAGGAGAAAAACACTCAATACCCCCAAAAGGGAGATCTCCCCAGTGGAGTCGCCAATTCTATTACGAGGAAAATATCTCTATCGCTAAGGGTAAACCACAACAGACGAAATGACACCCAAAAATCAACTCTAATCTCAAGTATGCTATATAAATGAAATGCTAACAAGACAAGGCTAAGAGCCTACCTCATTCAGGTGTTCGAAGAAGACCATTGTTGAGCACGTGACCCAAAGTTTTAAACCTGTAACTTGTTCCCAACAACCAAGATACACAAGCATATGGTGATAATATATGATGTCAACATATAAATTAGCATAATCCATTAACATACATGACAAATACGCCCATGGAAAGTAATTCAAATATTTTCAAGATATCAATTGGATGAGAAAATAGTATTTCTATTAAAGTAATCAACATAAGTACACATGTGACAAACTTCTGTAACGACACATATCGGAACCGAGAAACTAAGTCCCTCCAGCTGAGCATCCACCACTTCAATCCTCCACAAAGGCAAGCTCATATATAGGAGTCATTGAGGTTCTCCATCACAAAGTAGGAATAGCTTGGGGGATGAACACAAGGAGTTCAAACTTTCAAGGACAAAGGGATGCTGACTCAATATGAAGTGAAATTTCTCCAGAGTGTCTTTGCTCTTAATGTTGAATTTGTTTTTATGTTTGGATATGACTCAATTTATAGCCTCCAAATGGAAATGAAGGGCCGTGTTGAAGCATTTCCAGTATATGGAAGGTCAAGGATCATGGATCTCGTGACATGGCATGGAAATCCGACATAATTTTTAATTTTTGAGCACCAAACTCGATGTACGCGGGCTGTAGTGGAGAAACCTGCATATACGGTTGTTGTATAACTTATAGGGCACATAGATGTACAAAAATGTGTATTTTTTTCTCTAGAGTGAACAAAAAGGGGACTTCAAGTCTGCAGAGGGAAATGAAAGGCCATCCAAGAACATTGCATGGAGTGAGACAAAATTTGTTGTAACATGGATCTTTGGTGAGATTCTAAGATCGAGGATAGAAAAGAAGGACTTGACCAGTGTGAGGAGTATAGGAGGAAGAACTTTTTCTTACACTAGAGTGAGGAGATCTCACAGGTTGGGTGAAGAGATTTCATCCAAGTGTTGATCAGAGGGTTGGATCACAAAGGATTGTGATTCAAGATATTGGATAGGTGGAGAAGGACTTCCATTTAGAGGTCATACAGTTCAAGGAGGAGAGAAAGCAGAGGCAACCGCAGGTGGATTTCAAAGGACATAATCCACAGGGATGTGTCAGATCATACGGATCTTGTTGTATGGGTTTTTTGTACACATATGTAGACAATGGCGTATATATGTGGTTCATAGAGGGATGAATTGTGTATGCCTAGGGAAACATGCTATTACAGGGTTGTACAACAACACATGAGTTGTCGGGTTTGTCTGCAGTGTATAATTCTCTCTGTGGGCGATTTTCCCTGTTACGTGAGCCCTGGTTTGACCTTAATAAAAACATCATTGGACTGGTTTTGCCTCTGGGTTTTTTCCAGGGGTTATACCAAAAAATATTGGTGTTTATGTGTGTTTGATTTGGTTTCCTTATTTATACTTCTGCTGCATGTTTAGTTGATTACTCAGCTATGTTTTTAGTAGATAAAGTGATTTTATTTGGAGCATTGAGTAGAGGATGAATATCAACGTGGTATTAGAGAATCCTCCTCATTGAAGCGAGTCTTTCCCCCATCGAGAGCACACTATGATTAGGTACTCAATGTTCAAGAACAAGATAAACAACATGGATGACAAGAGGCTCCCCAAAATTGTTTCAGACTCTAGCCAAAATCACCAACGACTCAAGCAGGAATGGGAAAATGATGTCAAGTCTTGGCGAAATCACTGGGGAATAAAAAAAGAAGTTATTATGTAGAATACCAATGATATTAAAAATATTGTACAAGCTAAATTTAAGAAGAATCTATGGCGTGATAAGAATTAGAGGATAAAATAAAATTAATATATTACAAGGAGGTGGTTAACCCTAACCTTGAAGATCAAAAGTATCTCATTGTTTCAACTAACATAAAGAAGATAATCAATATTGCTAAAATAATAACTAATTATCATGAGCTGCATAGTGAAACTGAATGTTGAACAATCCCCAAAACACCATGGCAAGCAAGAATCTATCATTTTTGTGACACAAAGAGGGTTGAAGATGAAAATCACTTTCTCCTAGAATGCCATGCGTATACCCAAATTAGATTCCAAATTCAAAATATTTGCCACAATACCAACCTTCCTAACCTTCTAAGTCATCAAAACTGTAGTGATCGTGAAATTTTTATCTTAATGTTTTTCAAGCATTGAAATAACATTTTAAAGAAATCCAAGTATTCTCTTACTTTTCTTAAGGTTCGATAGACCATTCGGTCTCAGTGGACGTTAACCATCATCATCATCATCATCACTATAAGTTTACATATTGTAATACCATTTAATATATTATCAAGTGCTCCAAATTTGTAACCTCAAATTTATTTATTTTTATTAGTTGTGTGTGAGTTTGTAGTGAAGATAATATTTTTTCTTCCTAATTGATTAGGGTTTTTAAATCAAAATTGAGAAGAAATGTATTATAAAAAAGTTGTAACTAAGCTAAACAACGAAAATACATATTAATGTTGTCCAAAGTTTCTAAGTAAAATACACAACTCCTTATATGCAAAAAGAAGAGCTTAGATATATCTTTTGTCGAAACATCCCAAAACTTCTTATAGCTATATATTTCTAAAAAACACATAATATTCTAATAACTTTGAAGAACATTAAAACTCATTGAAAGACATGGTGGTTGTTAGCTTCTTTCAATCCAACATTGAAGGTAAATGAGTCTTGTTTTTGAAGCTCCATGTCTTCTATTAGGTGGTGGATATTGTCTTCTTCCTCGAAATCCCCTTGAGGAGAGTTGATTTATATCATTTGATTAGAGGTCCATGATTGAAATCCTTTACTCAAATATACAACCATGTTTCTCAGCGTATTACATTCAGCTTCCACAGTGACAATTTGTTGTTTTTGTTATACAAGTGTACTCATGATTGAAGTGATTTGGGAGGTGTACTAATGCTCATTTTCATGGACATTTTTTAGGTGACCAAGAAAATAGAAGTCCTATTACACTAAATAGGTTCTTTGTACATTCTAAGAGCTCTTCACATTTCTTACAATTCCCTATACTCCATAGAAGCAACACATAAACAAGGAGATCGACTTTGAACCAAGTTCCTCTCCAGGAACACTTATATTAGTGAAACAACCCCACAATTTCCCAAACTAAACAACACCACCCACATGGCAACAAAATCCACAGCCTAAGCACAACAAAACTAAAAGGCCATACCTACAAGGAAAGGAGCCCAAAGCCCCAAAATACAATTGCTTTATGACTTTGCATAACAGCTCATGTAGCTATTATTTGGATTTCTGACCAAGCATGTCTACTATCTACTCTGCAACAATAAATATCTTCCTTTAAGTCACATCATGGGCCTTTCACCGAACACGGCAACCGCAATAATGGGTTGGTGGAAATCCCTTCGTCGAACTTTCTCGTTTTCTAACTCCATATCAGCAAACTTGTGATGACGATAAAACCAGTCTTCAGAAACCATACCCATATGGAGAATCCGATTCGCTGGAGCGAAATGGCCGCAATTCACGGACATCAAATGCCAACGAATTCTTTCCATGTGATCCGCAAGCCGATTTCAATCTTGACTGTAGCTCCCTTCAGCCCCGACAGAAACTTGAAGAGGCTAGATTACTCCACCAGCCATCGCCCCGCAAAAGCACACTGGGGATCCTTAATCCCCCGGAAAGGTACAGGGTGCGAATTCCTGGAGCCAACCTCCCCTGAGGTGGGCTGTATGGGGCATATTAAATTGAAACACAAATTAGCGGAAGTTTCCAAGCACAGGAACGTGAAGAAGCGCGGACGAACAGCGAAGGGTAAGCTATTCAGGCTCAAGAAATTTATCTTTGGCAACCATGGAAGAGGAGAAGACTGTGGGCCGAGCACAGTCGCTTGTCCTACAGAGGAAGGTTGTAGGGCGCCCTACCCTACGCTGGGGCAGCTCAAACGGTACGCCTCTGGGTCATATGATGCTGATTTGGGTGATATCCGTGCTCGGCCACAGACATTCGGGGTCCTATAATTTATATTTGACATTATTTAATGTATATGTAGGTTCTATATGGGTTTTAGACCTTTGTTATTTTGCCCAATTCAGAACTTCGTTTTTCCGTTGATAAGGAAGCGAGAAGAGCTGTATCCGAATACGAGAGTAGCTTCCTTGCCCATCCCTCTCCCCGGGATAACTAGTCATCCAGGGAACGGATACGGCCGTGTAAAAATAAATACGAATTGCCCGGCTTTAACAAGCGAAGCGAAGGTAGCATATGTAGATTTATATAGTTTAAACGTTTTGGGGCTTATTTTTTTGTTTCATTTTGTTTGAAATTTGATGATGAATGGTTGGATCTGCAGATTTGGGTGGCTAAGTTTGTATAGAGTGTTTCATGGGTTGAGTGGCTAAGTTTGTATAATCAGAGTGCCCCAAGGATTTTTCAGCAGGCTGAATCTATTTATGCATTCAGAAAAACAATTTAAACAAAAATAGAGATTTTGTCCAAATTTACATCGTAGAAAACCAAAAAATAAAAATATATAAATTCAGCATAAAAATTCGGTGCATGTACCGCTTCTGTCATGACTTACCATGACATTCAATACTGAGTAGCAAGTAGGATATTACTCACGACTTAGAAGACTGCTTTTCTTTCCTTATTATATGTTTTTTTAATGTGACAAATTTCATATCTATTTGTTTTTAAAATTATTTTTACTTATTTTTAAATTATCTATTATTAATATTAAAATTATATATATATATATATATATATATATATATATTCCATTATCTAAGTAATTCATTCTATACATTTGATTTAATTCTATGTATTTGATTTAATGAAGTGACTTAACTTTTGCTCATTAAATTTTCGTCCATCTTATGGCAATATTTAGTTAAGTGCCAAGCCTAACTCTAATGTCACACAAGTCTAGTTGAGGGTTCAAAGAACTTTGATGTCACAGTGTGCTAAGTTCTCTAACTTATGTAAATTAATAAAGGGGTCAAGTTTACTTCAATGTCATAAAAAATAATTTAAGGGTAAAGAGAATTTTGATGTCGTAATGTGCTAAGTTCTTTCTAACTTATTTAAGTTAGTTAAAATGCTTTCATGTCATAAAAATAGTTCAAGGGTAAAAAGAACTTTGATGTCTAACTTATGTAAGCTAGTTAAAATATTTTAATGTCATAAAAATATCATTACCAACTAATGTCAACATGATCAAAAATATGTACATCAGTTTTTTTTATGTATTATTTAGGAACTATTCTAATCATTTAGTAAATAGACATTTTTTTAATTACAAATTCGATAAGAATTTGGTAAAAATTTTAGACATGAGCAAAGTTTTGTAATTATCTAAAGCTCATGTATGGTGGAACAATGTCATTAAAGGTTTTGCCCAATTTTAAGTCAGCCTTAATCATTAAAAATCCGTTGAGAATCTTAGATTAATAAGAATTCTCACTAGATTCCATAAATTAGAGAGAAGTTTGCTAGAAAATTAGGCATTGCCATCATTTAGATCTCAATTAATTAAAAACATACAAAATCTCAATGTTATGCTAGTAAATGAATTCAAATCTTCAGTATAATGTCAAAAGTCAACATTACGTTGGTCATTACACCTTCAAGACTTTAAAGCATACATGCACCACCATGGCATGTGATATCTCACACTCATATCACCCTATTTTCGATGATCTTCCCTAAACTTTGGCAACCTCAAAATTGCTGAAATAACATATTTCTATTGTTCAAATCACAATTTTGATCCTCTCGATCAATTTAGAAACTCGATTTTAATCTACGATTGCAATTTGTGATAAGAGAGATTGCAATTTGTGGTTGGGGAAAATTCCTACCAAAAATGTGGTTGGGAAGCATGGCAGAATTAATGTCCCTTTCCTATGCCCACCACCATATTTAAACATCACATCATTAAAAGTTCATGTCCACTTATACAATCCATATATAAAGAGTGACCTTGGTAAATCATATGGCAACATATGTAGTGTATGTAATATTAGCTCATGTCGATTGACATGACATGGAGTAATTTTTTTTTTTATCTCAGAGCTTGGTGTTGAGTTAGTAAGGAAGCTTCTAGAATATTTTAAATATTTTATTTGTGTCTCCCTTTATTATTAATTTTAGTGTTTTTATTCTTGTTTATGTTAACTATAATTTTTCTAGTGTGTGAAAGAGGAGTATTGTTAATGTTTTTATTAGGGTTTAGTAGTATTGAAAGCGAGACATCAAGAAGTGGAAGATAATAAATAGCGAAGTGTAGTTAGTGGATAATAATAATAATTAAATAAAAGAGGGAGATGTATTCAAAGTGAATTGCTACCAACAAGCCTATAAAAGGTAGCCTACTGTAAAATATATGCTTGAATATTAGGATACACATTTTTCTAGATTAATTTTGTATCTCATTCTATATCAGATGGTATCAAAGAAGTTAGGTTTCACAACCACTACAAGGGATTTGTTTCCTTCTTCTTCAGGCTTCTTTAGCCATTACATGGATCTACTCCCTTGCCCCATTTGGCAATCACCAAGGATTTGCTCCCTTCATATGAAACATTTTTTTTCTTGTGTTCATAGCTTTAGCAACAAAGGCAAGCAAAGGACCCACCCTCCTCTTTATATGGAAACTATAGCCAAGATATTAAGGACAAGCTCCCTTACAGTCTTTTACAGTGGTGGCACTCCTTTCTTGGCACTATGATCACTCTAACCACTGAGTAGATTCACCAGTGGCACTTTGACATATATCAAAATCTCATTGAATTATCCCTCCAAATGCTTGAACATCTTTGTTTTGAAGCTCTATGCCTAGTGCGACTTCTTGTCTTGGAAATGATGTGGGATTTCGCATATGATCACTTCCAATCCAAAATTTTTCCTAAATATTATGATCTTTACATCATTTTGTCCCGCCTCATCCACTCCACTATACACAATCCATCACACGTGCATCCCTTTCAACAATACGAGGCAAGCACACTTACACCTATGTTTCAAATGATTGCTTCCCAACCACTACCACAATCATTACTAGCAATCATTGCAATCACTTCTTTGAACATAACCCTTGACCTCCTCTTGCACATAACTCAAAAGTTCACAACACTGTGGATTCACGCAAGTATTCTCTTGAGAAAATATTAGACAAATTTTTAGGGTAAATACATCATTGAGCCTTGTAGCCAAACCCCCAACAATAGATAACAATGTTAATTTTCACAACTATGTTAAAGTATGTTCCTTCTCACATGAGGAATGACCACATTTCCTTGAGCAATGGATGCTCTCCAATGGTTTGATTCCCGAACTCCATGCATGAAATAATACTTGTCAATATCCATTGGTGTTATGGCGCCAACCACTACACAATGTTATTTCTATGTTTGCACCAGCTCATATATTTGCAATACCTCATGTTTCAAACACTAGTTACACATTTACATGTAGGTGTAAGGAAACTGAAAACATTTTAAATCAATTTGTTTACGAGTTAAAGAATGAGATAATATAGGATTTACCTGGCCGATCAGGTTCAAGCTCCGACTTTGAGAAATATGGACCTAATGGAACTTTGAATATGAATGGTTCTCACTCTATTTCTTAGTCATGTGATGTTAAGGAAAAGCAATAAAAGCATCCTAGTGCATGGAAGAAATGATTTTATGGTCTAAGTGTGATCTAATCTTTTCCAACCACCAATAGCTTAGAGGAAAGTGTCTTTATAGTGAAATTGAGATTCTGCAATAAAGCTACCACACAAAAATGGTGGAATAGGCCCCGATGTTAATCACGACATTGGAAAAATGGAAGCATCCCCACCCGACAACACTTTCACAATAGTCAAGGATGAAGTTTTAGCCAGACACTGCAAAGAGAGGAACTCGTGGAAACATTGAGAGATTTAAAACCATCAAATGTCCATCTAGAAAGTGGCACAACATATATGTGGGATGTTGGTGGTGATTATGATACATCTTAAAAAACTATGAAAACCCTAATAACTACATAAGGTATTCAATGTAGAGAAAGTAACACTCGCACTAAACCAACCGGGAAACAGAAGATAGAATTAAAGAGAAATAATCAATGACAATCAAACAATACACATAGATTTCACCCTGAAAAACCTTAACCAAGAATACCAACATTCCTTGAGAAACTCTCGCTCCTTGTTTTATGATAAATTCATAGAATAAAGAGTTACATGACTAACCTTGGTCCACACCTAAGACACAAATGCCATCCTACTTTCTTGATTTTACACAAGAACAACCCTACAACCAATTCAACTTACATCTACATGACCATTATATACCTCTCAAGTATGATAGTTTGATCATTTAAAATCATCAAGAGTACAATAACCTTTTATAGTGTTACAACACGTCATACTTATAGGCTTTATAGTAGGAAAAACCCTAATTCATGGCACCCAAAAATGGTTACACATCCATGAAGATAATTGGCCACAATCCCACAAATCTTGGGATTTTGTTACAATTGACTACCCAATTTACCTTTAGTCAACTATAATCGACCATATTTCGACCTCCAATCAACTTGAACTATCGACCCGACCTCCAACTTAACCAAACCATCGACTTGACTTAACTATCCAGTCGAACATTCACCCAATTGATCCACCTCGACTAGCCAATCAGTTAGTCTACTTAGTTTCCACTGCAAAGAAAATAACAACCCAACATTCTCCCACTTGTTGTCTTCTTTGTTGAAACAACAGAACCTGAACTTTCATTCATGACCCAGGGAAACAATTCTCATTTCCTCTCTACACTAAGAGAACTTCACAATAGTCACAGACTTGGTCAAAGAGTCTGTTATTTTTTCCAAAAGTGTTTACCTTCTCCAGTAGAACCTTGTTGCTTTCCACCATGTCTCTCATGAAATGGTATTGTACATCAATATGTGTCATCCTAGAATGGTAATTTGGGTTCTTTGCCAAGAAAATTGCACTTTAACTGTTGTAATTTATTTTCATATCTTGCTACTCAAACCCAATCCTTGTGATCTAGGTGGATATTGGTGGCCACCCACCTATTCCAATTGGCTTCTCTTGACATTTTTTAGTTCATCATGTTCTTTTGTACTTCTTTGTAATTGTGGGTTCTACACTTCTGAGGCTGTTTGAATACCTACACATCTTCCAGGTGGATATTGGTGGCCTCCCACCTAATCCAACTGGCTTATTTTGTATGTTTTCATGTTAGCACATCTTGTTGTACTTCTAGGACCGTTTTGGGGCCCTAAACAATGTTTTTTTTGGCTCACCACAATCAAATTTTAGACAAAGTCACAATTTTATGGCGTAATGTGTAGTTCTCGAAAATACCTTTCCAACGGGCTATCACACGCCTAAAACGGAGATCGTATGAAAAAGTTACGACCCCGAGAAGTTGAGGTACCAACTTACCCATAGGGGCCCACATAACTTTTGGCGTTTCATCTCCTAGGGTTAGGTTTTTGGATGTCTAGGGTTTTGGAATTCACAAGTAATGTTAAATAGGCCTATGGAGCCTTATTGTAATAATTTTTCTTAGACTGATGTGTGTAGCAACCACATCACTTCTCAGAGATAACTACCACCATTCGAGCAAGTGTTTCAGTTTTATAGTTTCAACCTATTTCATTTATTCAGTAGAATATATTGTTCATTGGATATATGTGTTGTTCTTCATATATATGTGTTTATTGTATTCAATCTGTTAATTAGTTCGCTATGCTCCTGAATCCGGATCAGTGGTATCAGAGCGGTCTGTTCGTCATTTATTTTTTTTCGTGCATGTCCTCGACAAGATTTGGGTACAAGAAGTTGGGACTCAACCAATCGAGCCTTTGTAAGATCGGACACGTCAAGGCCGACAACAATCCATGGGGGACGAAAAGAAAGATGATGGAGTACGAGATCCTTTTAAAATGTTGCTTAAGGAAGCCCTTGCGCGACAAAGGAACGAAATGATGGACAACTTTACAAAGATCCTTCCGCAGTTGCCCATAGGAGAAGCATCTTCATCAAGCGACCATTGAACCCCCTTCAAGGTGCAGGTAAATTATGATATTCCATTATTTGAAGGACTGATAGATGCAGATGTTGTAGATAAATGGTTGAATCTGCTCGAAGGGTACTTTTCAGTCCATAATTTTTCAGATAGGGAAAAGATTACTTTTGCACTCCTGAAGGTCATTCTCCATGTTAAGGACTAGTGGGATACTTACTTTGAACAAAGGGCCATAGAGGAATATACAATATTTGTGGTTTCCCCTACATGGGATTCCTTCCGGGATGCCATTAAAGAAAAATACTACCTTGTTGGAAGGTATGAGGACCAGTACACCAGATGGACTACCTTGCGTTGGGAAAGGGACCAGACAGTACCAGATTTCACCAATATTTTCCATACCCTGTGCACCAAATTGGGTATCAAAGACTCTGAGTGACATTCGGTGCTCAAATACCACGGTTGTTTGCATAGATACATTCAAACATAAATGGATTTTCTAGACATCGCCTTATTGGGTATGACTTATAGATATGTTGTCAAGATCGAGCAGAAATTTAGCAGAAGAGGCGAGAGTTTGGATATGAAAAATCCTCATAGCCGAAGCAGGGAAAAGGTGGCCCCAACCCACACAACAAGGGATAGAGAAAATATGGCCACTCTTAGGACAACCGGTCCAAGATACAACATAAGAAGAGAAATGAGAAGACGAAGAAGGACACGGGAAAATGGTGTGAATACCATAAAATCCCTTGGCACACCACTAAAGAATGTTTCTCCAAGAAATTACTCGTGGTCAAGCTGAAGGATTCTGATTCAGAGGCCGATTCTAAATCCAAATCAAATTTAGAAGGAGGGAAACAGATTATCGATGTTGAACCCAGTGCCACTGTCGCTACCACCAAAGTCCATCCAAGCGAACCAGAAGAACTAGAGGAAGGGGAACGCCTCTTTCACTCACATATGTGGGTAAAGGGGACTTTGCTTCATTTCATTGTTGATAGCGGAAGTCAGAAGAACCTGATCTCGGCAGAGGTCGTCAAGCGACTGGACCTTCCAACGACACCGCACCCACAACCTTACACCATCGGTTGGCTTCACCAAGGAAGAGATATTTGTGTCAGCCAATAATGTCATCTGCCCTACGACATCAAGACTTTCAAAGACGAGGTATTGTGTGATATTTCTCCCCTTGAATTTTGTGATGTTCTTTTAGGACAACCATATTTGTGGAAGCGTCATGTTGTGTATGAGTCTATACCACGCAGTGTTATTATTACTTTGGGTAGACAATTGTACAGGATACCAGAGGTAGTGTCGCCTACTGATATTTCTTTAATCTCTACTAAGCAATGCAGTAAGGTCCTTTCACAGACCAAGAAGTTCGTCTTCTTTGTGATCCGTGCTCACAGTAAGCATAAGGTCACCGCCACATCTGTGGCCTCTACACACAACCTCTCTTTGCAACAGAAGCAAGTGGACGGGATCATGGAAGAGTACAGAGACATATTCTCCTCACCCACCGAGGTATCGATGCACTGCCAATTCAAGCATCCAATTGATCTCACCCCCCCTGTACCTCTTCCTAATGGACCAGTGTTGTCGCTCAGTGATGGAAAATGATGAAATCAAACATTAGATCCAAGAGCTTCTTCAAAACGGTCGCTTCAGAACCAAATCCTCCCCTTGTAGTAGCCTGATTGTACTGGTGTAGAAGAAGGATGGGACCTGACGACTCTACATTGATTACAAAACATTAAACAAAATCACAGTCAGGAACCGGTACCAAATTCCTAGGATTGATGACCTTCTTGACCAACTCAAGGGGGCAAAGTTCTTCAACAAGATTGACCTAAAGTTTGGCTACCACCAGGTTCCCATCGAACCAATTGATGTATGGAAGACAACTTTCAAATCTAAAGAAGGTCCCTTCGAATGGTTGGTCATGCCCTTTGGCTTAACAAATGCAACAACCACTTTTATGAGGTTGATGGATGATGTATTGAGACCCTTCACTAACTCTTTTGTGGTGGTATATTTGGATGACATCCTCATCTTGAGAAGAACTTGGGAGGAGCACATGTGACATATTCAACAGGTTTTGAGCACTCTACGACAACACAAGCTATATGCCAACTTGGAAAAATGCTCCTTTGGAATGAACAGGGTCCAATACTTGGGCTACATTATTGATGAGCATGGAGTACATGTTGATCTAGCTAAGATCCAAGTCATCTGTGACTGGCCAACCCCAACCACACTAACCGAGCTTGGGAGATTCTTGGGATTGGCCAACTTCTACCAACAGTTCATGTTGGGATTCTCCCATATTGCATGGGCCCTCAGCCAAGTGACCAAGGGCGGTGGCAGGGAAAATTTCATGTGGGGGAAGGAACAAAAATGAGCATTTGATGATCTGAAGAATCGCTTGTGATCAACTCCATTACTCTCCTTTCCTGATCTGCAACAACCATTCGATATTGAGACTGATGCATCTGACTATGTTGTAGGCGTAGTTCTCACTCAACATGGTCATCCGGTGGAATACCATAGCGAGACACTCTCAGATATTGTCTAGAAATACCCCACCTATGACAAGGAAATGTATTCCATTGTACATGCCTTTCGTCAATGGAAACATTACATTCTTGGAAAGCAGACGATCATCCACACTGATCACAAGCATCTGCAGCTCATATGGACATGGGGGAAGTTGTAGAATGACTTCCATCAGAAGTAGTCCACCTACATGCAGCAGTTCCATATTAACATCAAGTATAAGACAGGGAACACAAATTGTGTCGTTGATTTCCTCAGTCCACCTCTTGTGGTTGCACTCACCACTATGCTCCATTCTTGTGGACATGAGACATCTAAGTGGCCCCAACTTTATCAGCAAGATCCAAACTTCGCCACCACCTATCATCTCTTGGGTACATGCACGAATGTCATTGATTTTCACATTCATGACAAACTGTTATTCCATCTGGGCCATCTCTGTGTTCCTGCAAGCGAGCATGCAAAGCTGATTTGGGAAGCCCACTACAGTCGAATGGAAAGACATTTTGGCATAGAGAAAATTGTGGCCATTCTACAGAAACATTTTTATTGGCCAAAACTTCGGCATGACGTCATCAAGTATATCAGATCTCGCACTGCCTGTGCCATTTCCAAGCCAACCATAAAGAAGAAAGGCTTATACACCTCTCTTCCTACTCTCGAGAAGCCTTGGGAATCCATCTCTATGGATTACATGTTTGGCCTTCTATCCACCAAGCAAGGCAATGATTGTTTATTTGTGGTCGTTGATCAATTTTCGAATATGGTCATCCTCACATCCTACAAGAAGAACATCATAGTGGAAGATACTGCCAAGCTCTTCTTCGAACGAGTGTGGGTCCATTTTTGGATACCACAGACCATCATCTCTGACCGGGAAAACAGGTTCCTCAACACATTTGGTCGAGTCTCTGGTCACTGTTGGACACCAAGCTCACTAAGTCCACTGCTTTCCACCCCCAAATCGACGACCAAACAAAGGTTGTCAATCGAATTATTGTGCAGATCCTGCGCATGTAAAACTCTAAGAATCTGCATACATGGGATGAGAGTCTCCCCTATGTTCATCACAATTTTAACAGGGCTCTCCATAGCTCCACCAACCATAGCCCATTTCAAATGGGGATGGGATTCCAACCCTTGGGTCCCATTGATGTTGCACTACCTCTTGCAACCACACAGACATACTCTTCCCATGTTCATTCTAAGATCGACAAATCCACCAGATTCATTGAGCGGATTCAACAAATCCGCCAATAGGTCCATGAGATTTTGCAGAAAGCCAATGCTAAGTACAAGCAACGCCATGATCAACACATGGTACCACACCAATTTCAGGTTGGAGACAAGATCTGGTTACATTTGCAGAAAGAGCGTCTTATAGGGCCCCATCGGAAGCTCCACCCACTTCGCTATGGGCCTTTCACTATCACCAATGTTGTGGGTAGCAATGCTTTTGAGATTAACAATCCACCCTTCCTTGGCTTGCATCCAGCGTTCAATGTGGACCTCCTTCAGCCATATTTTCCACCATTATTGGACACCTCAGAGATCAAAGAACAATTGACACCAACAAAGATCAACCCTGACTGCATGGATTAGGCATCCACTGATCAAATAGTGGACACACAGGTCAATGGCACTTTCCAGCAGAGGATCCAACTTTACCGGGTTGTCAAGGTAGGGCAACTCCTACACCAAGCAAAGTGGCTCACCCGGGGCCAAATTCAACAGAATTTTCCTCACCTGAAGGGGGAACTCAATGCAATGGAGACCATTTCTTCCAAAGGGGGGAGGACTGATCCAAGTGGATATTGGTGGCCACCCACCTATTCCAACCGACTTCTCTTGACAGTTTTTAGTTCAACATGTTCTTCTGTATTTCTTTGTAATTGTGGGTTCTACACTTCCATGGTTGTCTCAACCCCTACACATCTTCCAGGTGGATACTGGTGGCCTCCCACCTAATCTAACTGGCTTATTTTGTAAGTTTTCATGTCAACACATCTTGTTGTACTTCTAGGGTCGTTTTGGGGCCCTAAACAAATTTTTTTGGGCTCACCAAAATCAAATTGTAGACATAGTTAGAGTTTCACGGCTTAATGTGTAGTTCTCGAAAATAAATTTCCAATGGGCTATCACGTGCCTAAAACAAAGGTTGTATGCAAAATTTACAAACCCGGGAAGTTGAGGTACCAACTTACCCATAGGGGCCCACATAACTTTTGGCATTTCATCTCCTAGGATTAGGTTTTTGGATTTCTAGGGTTTTGGCATTCATGAGTAATATTAAAAATTCCTATGGAGCCTCATTGTAATCATTCTGCTCAGACGGATGCGCGTAGCATCCACATCTCTTCTCAGAGATAACTACCACCATTCGAGCAAGTGTTTTAGTTCTGCAATTTTACAGTTTCAGCATATTTCATGTATTCAATAGAAGATATTGTTCACTAGATATCTGTGTTGTTCTTCATATCTCAGTGTTTATTGTATTAAGTCTATTAATTAGATCGTTCTTCTCCTAAATCCGGATCACCTTGAACACAATCTATGCAACCATACAATTTATTTGCTTGCATGAGTGGTTGCATGTATTCATCTTTTGTTGTTGACAAGGCTACAACCACTTGTTTCTTACTCATCCAACTAATTGCTCTACTGAACATATTGAACACATATCCATTGGTTGACCTTATTCAATTAATATCTCCAACCCAGTCAGCGTCAACAAAGTCATGTACATTCACTTTCTTGTCAATTTCAGGTTTCCCTTAGTAACATATTGCATATTATGTTGTGCCATGCAAGTGCCTGAACACTCTCTTGACAATAGTCAAGTTCTCTTTCCTAGGTGTTGACATGTACTTGATCAATACTCAAACAACATGAGCAACATCTAGTCGAGTGCAGACCATTGCATACATCAGACTATCAATAACACTAGCATAGGGAACACGTACCATGTCATCGATTTCTTCCTCTATCTTTGGACACTGTTTAGAAGTTAGTTTTTCCCCCACATGAATTGGTACCTTGTACGGTTTTCAATCCTGCATGTTGAAACACTTCAAGATCGTTTCAATATACCTTCTCTTATTTAACAAAATTTTTCTAACTTCCCGATCTCTCTTGATCTCCATTCCTAGAATGAAGTTCGCAGCACCAAAATTCTTCATGTCGAACTTGGAGGATAGCTACATCTTCACCTTCCTTATACCTTCTATGTTGTTTCTGACCCACAACATATCATCGATATACAAAGCTACATATATGAAACAATTGCCTTATTCCTTGGAATATACACAATGATCAACCTTGCTTCTCACAAATCCAAAACTAAGGATGTATGTGTCAAAATTTTGTTACCACATCCTTGGTGACTTATTTAGACCTTAAAGGGATCTTTTCAACTTGCACACCAATTCTTTCTTTCCCTTTACTTTAATCCTCCAGGCTGTTTCATGTAGATTTCTTCTTCCGGGTCCCCATGTAGGAACATTGTCTTCACATCCATTTTCTCTATCTCAAGATCAAATGCTACAACTAGAGACATTAGTAATCTAATGAAAGTTAATTTTGAAACATGAGAGAAAATATCATCAAAGTCGACTCCCTCAACTTGAGAATACCCTTTCTCTACCAATCAAGCTTGGAACTTCTCAACTTGACCTGATGCATTCAACTTTTTCTTGAACACCCACTTTCTATGGATGGGTTTCCTTCCATTAGGTAGCTCGACCAAGTCCCATGTCTCATTCTTATGCAAGGATTTCATTTCTTCAACCATGGCATCCTTCCATAGTTTACCCTTTGTCGAGTCAGCTACCTCCTTAACCGACTTGGGATCATCATCGGTGAAAAATAACAAAAACACAAAATCAAAATAAGGTGGACTATACCTTTTAGTTGGTTTCCTTACTCATTCATACCTCCTTACATATGGAATCAGATGTTCCACCTCTTCATATGATTTTGTTAACTCGTCTAAATCATGTTCTTCATTCCTCAGCTCAAATACCAATTTCTCTAGTTCTTTCTTCATTTGAGCCTCTTTAATCCTAGAAGTTACTCCAAATTCTATGAAGACCACATCTAAACTATAAACTATTGTCCTCAATATTGAATCCCAAAGTTTATATCCTTTCATTCCATCTTTGTACTTAATGAAATTACACTTGACTTTCTTATTGTCTAGTTTGTTCCTCTTTTCCTTGGGAACATGCACAAATGCATCACAACTAAAGACTCTGAGAAGTGAAAGCAAAGGATTCTTACCAAACCATACCTCACGTGGAGTCGAGTTGGATAACACTGATGAAGGAAACCTATTTACCAAATATCATGCAGTGTCAATTTCCTTTTCCCAGAGTTCTTATGCGAGCTTGACACAACTAAGCATGCTCCTTTCCTTTGCCATCAATGCCTTATTCATTCTATCATCAACTCAATTCTGCTGCGAGGTATATGGAGTGGTACTTTAACATGTTATGCCATATTTCTTGCAAAACTTCTCAATCTCTTTACCACATAATTCACCTCTGTTGTCAGTTCTCAACACCTTGATCTTTTTCTCTGTCTGGTTTTCCACAAGATATTTAAATTCTTTGAACTTGATGAAAACCTCATATTTCTTCCTCGGGAAATATAGCCATGTCTTCTTGGAGAAATCATCTATGAAGGAAACATAATATAGAGATACACCTAGTGATGGGACTCGTACAGACCCAAACACATCACTATGTATCAATTCCGAGATCCCTTTTTCCCTTGTAGCTCCAAATGAGAATCTCACATGATTTTCTTTTCCATATATGCAATTTTTACAAAAATTGACTTCTAAATTACAATTTGGAAAACCTTCGACCATACCTATGTTATGCACAACTTGAAGTCGTTTTCCCCTAATATGTCCCATCCTTTTATGCCATATACCATGGTTGGGTCGACTATATGAGGAAAAATCGAGTCAGTTGGAGTCGAGTAGACCTGACTCAAGTCATAGTCGAGTCAACTTTAGAGATACAAATGTTTTTTCTTCTAGTCGAGTCAACACTCCCCAACAAATTATAGAGGGTTCCAATATAAACTCCTCTCATTAAGACCATCACCCACTTGACCATTTTGCACAAATCCTTTTGAAATAAAGTGTGCACACCCGTATCACTCATTTTGCTGAAAAATATTATATTTATTTCTAAACCCAGAATATGTAGCACACCTGTAAGGGTTCTACTCCTCCTATATTGTAGCATTAATCAGAATCTTCCTCATCCAACAATTTTGGTTGTTGAGACGTCCCCCAATAATACATATCCTCCTTCATATCTCTCATACTCATAGAACCAATTCCCGTGAGGTATCATATAGAAATATGCACATGAGTCGATCATACAAACATCGTGTTCTAACTGTGTATTGGTTGATGCTAGATACACAATGTCTCCTCATTTTTCTGGAGAAGTCTTTCCTTTAGTTGACTGATTACCATAAGATCTAGAACTTTTCTCACCAACCTTTGACTTGCAATCCTTTTTTAAATTCCCAACTTTACCACACTTCCAACATCTTCTTGTCAATTGAACCTGGGATTTAGTTCTACCCTTCAACTTATTCAGTCGACCAGAGAATTTACCTTTACCTTTGTTGATCGGTCAACCTCTCAACCATAAGGGAATCCTTGGTTGATCTTTCCATGTCCTTCCACCTCATCTCCTCTGATAACAGATATGAAACCATGTCTTGAAGCGTTAATGTGGTTATATTACTCTAAATAGCCACAACTAGACTATCTCATGAATCTGGAAAAGAACACAACATACTAATACATTTCTCCTCCTTAGTGATTTTAATATCCATAGACAATAACTTACTTATCACAATATTGAATGCATTCAGGTGCTCTATTACTGAGCTACCATCACTCATCCTCAAAAGATACAATTTCTTCCAAAGAAATAATTTGTTTACCATGGATTTCGACTGGTACAAGCTTCCCAACTTGTCCCACAGTTTCTTTGTAGTGTCTTCACCTGAGACATTTAGTAGTGCCAAATCTGCAAGACATAGTCATATCAGTCTCCTTGCTCTTCTTTTGAGTTTCTTCCATTCTTCCTTCGACATACCTGTCATAATTGTTCTGGGAGTCACAACTACCCATTGTTCTCAATCTACAAGGAGAGCTTCCATTTTAAGCTTCCACAACTGAAAATTCTAGCCATTGATTTTTGTGATCTCTATCCTTGAACTACTTTCCATTATTTTAAGCACAAATTAAAGATCATTGCCTTATATATCCCACTAGACCTAGGTTAAGCTCAAATATGAGTTCTACTTAAACTTGCTCCGATATGACTTGTACAGAGCAACAAAATGAGCTGTAATATCACTTGTAGAGAAAATAACACTTGCACTAAACCAACTATGAAAGAGAAGACATAATTAAAGAAAAATAATCAATGACAATCACATAGTACATAGATATTTTACCTTGGAAACCCTTAATCGAGAAAACCAACATTCCTTGAGCGACTCTAGCTTCTTGTTGCCTTATTCATTCATGGAATAAAGAGTTACATGACTAACCTTGGTCTACACTTAAAACACAATCTCCATCCTACTCTCTTGCTTTTACACAAGAACAACCATGTTTCCAATTCGACTTACATCTACATGACTATTACATACCTGTCAAATTCGAGATTTTGATCATTTAAAATCACCAAGAGTAGAGTAACCTTTTACAGTATTACAACACACCATACTTATAGGATTTACAGTATGAAAAACCCTAATTTATGGCGCCCAAAAACAATTACAAATCCATGAAGATAATTGGCTAAAATCTCGCGAATCTTGGTATTTTTTCACAGTCGACTACCTAGTCGAACTTCAATTGGCTATGAGTCGACCATCTTTCAACCTCTTGTCGACCTCCAGTCGGCTCGAGCTATCGAACTGACCTCTGACTTAACCAAACCATTGACTTGACTTAACCATACAGTCGAACATTCACCAAGTCAATCCACCTCGACCATCTAGTTGGTTAGATTGAGTTTCCATTGCAAAGAATATAACAAGCCAACATTCAATTCGTCGACAATTTTTTTCTCTAGCAATTGTATCTTTGATAATAATTGCAACAATCAAATTGTTTCACCAATAAAAAATGGTAGTATCTCTCTATCGAACTTAACATCCTCTCAATGTGCTATCGATAAAATACAAAGTGGAAAAATAACTACTTGTGATGAGATGATCACCATCGAGGAGCACAAGTTTGGCAAGATATCGAAATTACATTTGAAGTCTCACCCATCGCATGTTGAGTAACTTGAAGCCAATAATGAGAATGAAAAGTAATCTTTGTTTATTGGGACAACCCCATTATGGATATATTGGAACCCAACAGTGCAGTATAACAACTCCCTTACTCAAATCCCAGGTAAATTCAACACACTCTTTCCAATGTTGTTGGTTGACATCCCATATCATATCCCCATATACCTATACATTTTGCTAGTTATTGTGATGGTGTGTTTTATTTACATTCTCCCATCCTCGTTCCAAGAAGATAACAAGCCTATAAGACCTATGAGGATAAAAAAATTCCCTTGTTACATTTTTCTTAAATGAATACTCATTTTCCAATTAGTCTATCACCTCTCTTAAATCGAGAGAACAGTAGGAACACTATCCACTTAAACCAAAAAGAAATAATACAAAAATCAAAACACCAAAAAGTAAAGAATAATAAATAATATAATATAGTTAGTAAATAATAATAATAATATTAAATTATTATTAAATAAATAAGAGAGACATAATCAACTTCAAATATTATCTCCAGCCTAAAAAATAGACTACTCTACACAAAACATATACTTATATATTAAAATATAAATTTTGTTATTTTAATTTTCTATCTTATGTATTATCAAGTTTCAACATATTTACTTTTATATTTATACTTAAAACTAAATACAATCCATAACTTTAACAAAATAAATATCTCCAATCCCAACTTCCAATTTAAATATTACATACTAATTACATTAATTATACCATGTCAAGTGGGAGAAAGGTAAACTTATAATAGATGAAAAAAGACTAACGCTCAAAAATATTATTTTCCACATGATTGGACTATTACATTACTATACATAAGAATGTACCTCACTTCGATGATATTGCAAAGAAAATTAATTTACATCTTCAATAAGATTTGGCATATGTCTTTATTTGTACCTGCCCAAAGGTACTATAGTTATCGGTCCACGTTTTCCTATACTTTTTAATAAACATCCTTTATGAAATATAAAAATATTTCATAAAAATATATATTGTTTATTTTTTTATTTTATTGAATTTAATTTCTAATTTATTTGAACATTTTTGACGGAACATAATTACTCCAGTGTGTTTGTAATATTTTATCATATTTGTCAGGCTACACTCACACACTTCTCCATGTATATTTGGGGTTGATGCCTAATGCCTCTCTATAGTTGAGGTATCAATTCTTGAAGGTATACGTATTAAGAAAATCTTTCATATATATATCCAACAATTTGCATGAACTTTCATACTAATATATATAAAGTTCATCGACTATAGTTGAATTCATTGACAACATTATTCATCCTTAAGTTCATGCTCCTCCTTCTACTTCTCCACCACTACCATTAGACATCCCCTCATCTTTGAGGGAGTGCTAATTGTTCTTCTTCTTTACCACTACAACATTACAACCACACAACTCCGTGTAGAAGATTTTTCTAAGTTGTCTTGTGAGAAAGACAAACCTACTTCCCCGATCACAAACTTATGCCCATATTGAGGCCAAATGCTCTATTGTCTTATCCATTAAGAACACGCTGTCATTTTTATTGATAATGGAAGAAGCCACCATCTTGCATTTTTTTAATTTATGTGTGGTAGGTTAAGTGAGATGTTGACTTGTGCTTTTAATTATGTGATATGTCAAGTGAGAAGTTGTTTGGTGTTTTTTAACTATGTGGTAGATCAAATGAGAAATTGATTTGTTTTTTTTTAAGTGTGTTGTAAGTTAATGGTTGTGG
>ML781167.1:525817-563053 GCA_009831015.1 Picea engelmannii | reverse complement strand
CCCCCCTCTAGAGGGTTGAGATGTTGCACCCTTATGATGGGATGACTTGTTTTTTCTGGATTTGACCTCTTTTTTTAGTGCTTCCTTTATAGTTTTTTGGATGCCTAATTCCTTCTCTCTGTCTGCATTCGATTCTCTTTTGTTTCTATGGGATTTTCTTCCTGCTTTTTTTATTGTAGTTCGTTGGGTGATCTCTAGGTTTGTGTCACTGTCAGAAGTTTCCTATCTTTCTTCTTCTGAAAAACCAGGGAGATCTGGGGGAATATTTGGAGGATATTTTGGTATGGTTTCCCCACTTGTTACCAGGATTTCTTTTTCTTTTTCTTTTCTGATTTTCTCTTATGTTTCTTCTTGTATTTTTTTTTTCATTTTCTTCCTGACGACCCCTGAGGTCATCCATGTTACCTTCTATTGGAAGTCCAACATACCTATTGGGACTTGATTCTCCTTTCTAGGGGGAGCCTGGAGGCCTTTCTCTTGAGCCTGGAGTTTTTTCTCCTTGCCCTTGTGGAGGGTTCATGGTTGTTTTTGCAGTAGTTTTTTTCCTTTTTAGTTGTTGCCATTGGTCTTGTTCCAAATATTGCTCCTAGGATTATTTAGCTTGAGGGAATATTTTTGCGAAATATCCATATTTGTGACATGATTTTCATTTGAAAGGGATTTGCTCGTAATCTACCTGTTGAACATAAGACCAATTATCCAGATTCAACTGGATTGCTTCTGGGAGACCTTTTTCTAGATCCACCTCCACACAAAGTATGGAACAAGATTGAAGCCCTTCTTGTGGTTCAACACGATCAATATATTTCCCCAGTGAGTTGCCTATATTTTTTAGGGTTTCATCATTCCAAAAGTGTAGGGGAAGGAACGACAACCTTACCCAGACATGGATTGTTGCATGTTATAGCAATATTTTCCTCACCCTATACAATCTTGCACAACAAGACTTTGTCCATTTACCTATTCAAACTTTTCATTCCTTTTTGCAAATCCAAGAGCTAAAAATACATTTTTTTCCACATATACGCACCTTACCTACTATACAACATGCATATACGCAGGTTGCACCACTACAACCCACGTACATTGGGATTTGTGCCCCAAAATGAAAAATGGTGTTGGGTTTCCATGTCACAACAGGAAATCAATGATCCTTGGCCTTCCATACACTGGAAATGTTACGAATCGGCCCTTCAGTTCCATTTGAAGGATATAAATGGGCCAATTCCAACCTATGGAAAGGAGGAGAAAGAATTCAACTTTGAGAGCAAAGTTACTGTGGAGAAATTATTCACTTCATATTGAGTCTGCATCCCTTTTTCCTTTAAGTCTAAACATAGTGTTCAGCTCCCAAGCTCTTCCCTTGTTGATTCAGAACTTCATTGTCTCTCTTCTATGAGCTTGCCTTTGGTGGACGATTGAAGTGGTGGAGGCCCAACTGGAAGGAACTTAGTTTCTCGGTTCCGAACCGTGCCGACACATAAGTCTGTAACTTTTTCACTTCTGCTGATCATATATTAATAGAAATACTTTTTTTCCGTCCAATTGTTATCTTGCAAATATTTGAATTATTATTCAATGGACGTATTTTTTATGTATATTAATGGATTATGCTATTGAATGTGCTAACATCATATATTATCACCATATGATTGCTTTTCTTGGTTGTTGAGGACTAGTTGTAGGTATATTGCTTTGGGTCAAGTGCTCAACGATGGACTTCATCGAACGTCTGGATGAGGTAGGCCTCTTATATTGTCTTGCTAGCATATTTGTTTATATAGCATACTTGAGAATAGAGTTGATTTCTGCAGTCATTTCTGTTTGTTGTGGTTTTCCCTAAACATAGAGATATTTTCCTCATAACATAATTGGCGACCATACTGAGGATTGAATCTTCTTTATTAGGGGTTTGGAGTGTTTTTCTCCTTAGATTTCTCTCATTCATATTGCTTTTCTTGTCGTATCATTGCTTGACAACCTCTTTTCACTCTGGGTTTGAGCTTTTCAGCCTTCTCCTTTGCCTAGATGTGTTTTTGAAACATATACACGGGTTTTTGCTTGGCAGCCACGTATATATGCGTGTTGTTCTTCTGCAAGATGCATACATACACGATATTTCCTTGACCAATCGCGTACATCAACCTCTTTTGCTTGTTTGTTGGTTTTGGTGGTTGCTGGGTAGGTTTTGATGATTGTAGTGACTGCTAAGTGTCCATGGGATGACAAGAAACTTGTCTTTGGTTGAATTTTTGGGCGGAGTCTTTCTCATCACCTTTTCATTTTGATTGTCCTTGTACATTGGGTTGGGTGTCTTGCTTCTTGGTATCCTCCTTGAGTTGTCTCTCTATATACACAGTAGAGTCTTTATATATCAAGTTGTTGTTCCCTCCATGCATTTTCATTTTTCTTATATTAAAAATACAAAAATATTATGAATTTTGCATTGATTGGAATTTTGATCTTTTGAGTCTTTGTCACTTAACTTAGTGCATGTAAATAAAGATTTCATTTTTACTTCTGAATTGTAGAGTTGAAATTAAAAATTGCATTGTTTTAAGAAGCATATCATTCATTGAAAATTGAATTTAGGACTTTGCATTGTATTCATATTTACTTTACTTGTTGAGTCATAACATCATGAGTTTCACTACCATACCTTTTTGAGTAAGCACGACCATTAAAATTAACGCTATAATTTAAAACTGATTAGTCATGATTTTATTTTCTAGGGTGCACAAACTAGCTTAGGATTTAGTGCCTTGGAATAAGATCTTGTGAGTAAACTTCTCCAAGGCTAATTAAATCAACATATATGTCTGACTAAGGGAGTGGAGAAATTCATTATATAATTGGTAATATCAGGAGGCTTCAGTTACACCGGATTTAATCATGAGGTCGCACGAGGTTGGTTGAAGCGATATCCTCCTGATACCTTCTTAACATTAGAGATATTTCTGGGGATTTATTCATATCTGGGGATCTTGCTAGTGCCCTTACCTCCGTGAGAGTCAGTACTTTCAAGGTTCTAGGATTTGCTAGCCTGCCCATACGGTGGACCTGACTTACGACTGATCGCTTATGCATCGGTTATACATTGGTTTCTTAGTTTGTCGACTTAGGTGCCACATAGGTTACTTGCAGGGGTTATTCTGCGGGTACCCTGGGTCAGATAAGGGTTGGACAACACACAAACTTTATGGAGGATTACCTCTCCGGGGGGATCTGACCGACTGGTTGTTAAGCCCACGAGGACCCTTATAATTGATTTTGTTATCTCCGATCTTTAGCAGGGAGTCTCATGCCCCTCTTGGGTGAGACACACATGTTTTAGGGAGGGAGGTCCCTTTCAGCCACTTTATCCCGTTTGTGTGCATATTGGCCATTTGATTTTTGGTGTGCTCTTTGATTACTAGTTGGCCTTAGAATTTATTTTTGTATCTTGTGTCTTAAGTCATCGTGGAGTCGTACCAGCCTCCCCGCCGATCTTGTTTCTTGTTACAGTTACCACCAGATTTCGAGTCTTTGCCTTCTAAAATGCGTAGAGTTATTAGACGTGGTACACATACCTCCACTATTCAGACTTGTGATTCTACAAGGATGAGTAATGAACCGAGTCTTCAAAATACTGGGATCCCTTTGACTCCCACACCTACTATAGTTAATGGCACCCCTTCGACTCCTGCAACCACGATGGTTGTAGTGTCGGAGTCACCTATCATTACTACTTCCCATCCTATAGTGAATGCTCAATCTCTTGCCTTGAACCCATTTGGGTCTCTTGGTCACTCACCAGGATATAATGTTTAGTCCATCCATATGGCCTCTAGTCCTTTTTCTTATGTTATGCTGAATTTTACTTCGCAGTTTTCAAACTCCATCCCGGCTGCTGGCCCTAATGCTAGCATTGGACTTGAGGGCAATGCACTTCCTTATACTCCATTTTCATTTGGTGGTTCTCAAATCCCTCAAACGAATACTAATATGGGAGGCATTCCCTCTTTTAACCCCGGGTCTAATCCTCTTTCTTATGGGTGGAGCAACCAACCTGGCGGACAAGATTCTGCTCAAGTTCCGTCCTATACCCTCACCTCCTCAGTGTCGATTCCAACCAACATGTTTTTCATGACGAATCCACCTCTATCCTCCGGATTTACACCCGAAGGAGGTCAGTTTCACACCTTGGGAAACCCCAACCCAGATCCACTCTGGCTGGGGGAAACTTTTATAATCCCGATCAGAACGTTCCTACTGGAATGATGCCCAACCAACCTCTTATGAATCAACCTCGAGGAGGGTCTTAAAATACCAGATAGGGCCATGGTTCTTACCAGAGCCTTGGATGGGCTGTAGTTCCTCAAACACAATCTTTCTAGGGAGCTTGGGGCTAGATACCGCAGCCTCGTATCCATTTTCTGGCCACGCTTAATCTGCCAGACTTGTCTAAGTTGATGAACAACCCCATGCGACATGATCCTACATGGCCCCCAGTCCCCACCAAGCTTCCTTTGGACATTCCAAAATTCAAAGTTAAGAATGGTGAGGATCCTGGTGATCACGTTACCACCTTTCACCTATGGTGCTCTTCGAATTCCCTTAATGACGATTCCATTCGGTTAAGATTATTTCAACACACCCTCATTGGGGTTGTTGCGAAATGGTATATCAAGCTACCTAGGGGGGCATATGGGACCTTTAGTCAGATGTTGCTAGTCTTCCTTAACCACTTCCAATTGTTGGTTTGTTACGATGCTGGCCTAGAACTTTTGTCGACTTTATGCCAGGACACAACCACTCATATCTCGGATCATATCCAGGAGTGGCGTGGATAGAAGAGGTTGATTAAGACCTCCATACCCCAGACCTTTCTTTTAGAATGGTTCCCTAAGTCTTTGAAACCTCCTATCTCGAAGGATGTTGCTACATCCGAGGTTACAATTGAGGAAGAAGCAATATTCAAAGCCCAACAGTTAGATGTTATATACGCTCAGTCTGGGATGTTATACCACATTATTCCAGACACACCGAGGTCAACCTATGAACTTAGAAAAAATCTCGGACCTCATGTCGATGGAATTGTAGGGTCCGCTAATGTAAAATCTGCAGACTCGGTGACAAGCCATTTGAAAGAGTTGTCTCTAAACCAGTCTGCAGGAGGGCCAACTTCATCTGCGTCTTTCAATCCCACTCAGTCGGTGGATGTAAATTCCATGCAATCATGGACCGACCCAAATGGTAACCAACAACTAGGCGGGAATAAGAAGAAAGGATGTAATAATAATCACAAGGGTGGGAAAAATAGTAATAAGCCCAAGGACAATGGTAATAATAAGAAGACGAATAATAATGTTGGAGAGGGTAAGAAAGAAAGGTGTAAGGTGAAATTTTCCTGTAACTTTTGTACAAACGATCACCTTACTCATTTATGCCCCAAACTTGCGGAAGCTGCAAGGCTCTTATCTCTATCGTCCGTCGTGTTGACGAATCCTTTCCGACATAACCAACACATAGCCTCGAGCTCCTCAAATGCCGGAAATGTGGTCGGTGGGAGTCAAAATTCGTCATCGCAAGACGATGACCGTTTGTGTATCAATATGGTCGATGATAAGGTTCATGTAACCACCCGATCTTGAGATTATAGTTCTTCACAGGCTATACCTGGTCTAGAATATCCTCCTCCTCTTCCAGAGATGACTTTACAGATCGAAAAACCAAAGCCACCACATCATATTCTGAAAGGAGTACTTAAGCGCTCTACCCACTATGCAAATGCTAGAGCTGCCATAATTACTCTATTGTTGAGGATCTGGGTCAAACCCCTTGTGTGATTTCAGCTCTGGAGGTACTCCAGACATGTCCTTCATAGAGGAATGCCTTTCTATCTACGTTAGGAGCTCTAGGCCCTAGTGGCTCGAAAGTTATCAAGTTTGACATCACAGATGTGACACTTCACTTGCCTTACCATGTGGCATTCCAAATCCACATGAGGTACTCAAAGTATACCATCAAACATACGGTTATTGATTAAGGCGTTGATACATGTGTGATGTCCTTGATCTGTTGGAAAGCTCTTGGCTCTTTGACTCTTTCTCAATCGTCGACCATGTTGACTGCTTTTGATGGTCGTTCCTTCCTCCCTCACGGTATTCTTCCTGCCTTTCCGATTCAGTTAGGTGGGAAGACGGTAGAGGTGGATGTTGAGGTAGTTGGTGTGCCTCTCGATTATAACTTGTTACTAGGATGCAATTGGACCTATGCTATGACTATCGTTGTATCATCCATCTTCCACACTCTTTGTTTTCCACTCGATGGGAAGATCATGATGATCGACCAATTATCCTTTGCATATGTTAGTCCCAATGCATCTGTTGGACCGTCAATCCCCGTGGTTGACAATTCTTAGCCGACAACTGAGAATATCGATGTCAGAATGTATTCATCCCTTATGGGTACCTTTGACTTCATGGCACCGATTCACCATGTTTACGCCATGTCTAGTAGGCCTGTGTCGTCAGAAAGGTCCGTTCCTTTCTTCACTTCCTATTTTAACGATCCTTGGACCCTACCTTCATCGAATTCATCTTGTGAAGGTCAGTCACATGCTAGAATGGCCATGCCACTGCCGGCAGCGAATATTGCATATCAAGTTGTTCTTGACTCTTCCGTTGATTCCGATCCTATTACCTCACAAACGAACGAGGGGGATCCTGTGTTTAATCCCGTGTGGACCACTTCGTTTCCATGTTCACATGATTTCCTTGATGAGACTTTTCCCTCGGACGAAGCCATCATCGAAGCCATGAATGGTTTTGACAAACCTTGGGATGATATGCATCATTTCTCTTATTTTCTTGTAGATCTTTCTAGAATCGAACAAGATGACTTTCGATCTACTTTGAGGGAGATAGTCGGTCACGTTGTATTTCCGCTTGATACGCACGAAATTTATGCTGAAGGAAATATGGAGAGTATCTCTCCTACCGTCACTATCAATATCTTTCCTACCCCTGGCAAGATTGAAAACGTACATATCGGTGCAGATTGTTCGCCAGAAGAAATCATGATCTACACCGAACTCTTCAAGGAATTCTGAGATGTATTTTCTTGGTCATATGAAGTGATGCCAGGAATCGATCCTCGTATTGTCGATCATGAGATTAGAACTTATCTGGATGCTAAGCTTGTTTGACAATGTCTTAGAGTCGTTAATCCCCGGAAGGCCCCTGCTATTAAGGCAAAGGTGGAGAAGCTACTTAATGTTGTCTTTATCTACCCGGTTCCCTTGACTGAATGGGTATCCAATCCCGTTCCCGTGAATAAGAAGCAAGGAACCATCTGTGTATGCATGGAATTTCGTGACCTGAACAAAGCCTTTCCTAAAGACAAATTCTCGACACCTTTCATCGATCAGATTCTCGACGAGTGTGCGAGAAGCGAAGTGTTTTCTTTCATGGACGGATTTTCAGGGTATAACCAAACTCAAATTAAACCCGAGTTACGAGTATCAACATAAGACAACATTTATTTTTCCTTGGGGTACTTTCCCATACCGGAAGATGCCTTTCGGCCTTAAAAACGTCGAATCAACCTTCCAACGTGCCATGACCTTCACATTCCACGATCTTAAGCATATAGTCAAAGCTTACCTTGACGATCTTGTTGCTCAATATCGTAAGAGAGAGGATCACTCTAAGAACCTTCGACTAGTTTTTGAAATATGTCATTACCATAGAATTCGGTTGAACCATCATAAGTGCATATTTTGTGTTAGGTCTGGTGGTGTTTTGGGATTTCTAGTTTCTGAGACCGGGATCATGGTAGATCCGTTAAAGGTTGAGGCAATACTTCAGTTGCCTCCCCCATGCACTGTTCAACAACTTTAAGGTTTACAAGGGAAAGCTAACTTTTTACGTCTGTTTATAGTTAACTATGCCAATATCACTAAGGGTTTCATGCGTCGTTTGAATAAGGACACCCCTTTTATCTGGGATGAGCGAGCCCATAAGTCCTTTGATGCTTTGAATAAATCCTTGGTATTGACGCCTTTGCTGAAGTATCCTGACTATAATAGGTATTACTTGCTTTATATCATCGCATCAGAGGAGACGATTGGTATGGTTTTCATTCAGGAGGATGATGAGCTCCGCAAGCACGTCATCTACTATCTTAGTCAAAACTTAGTCGGTCATGAGCTCAATTATTCTCACATTGAAAAGATAGATTTGGCTGTCGTTCACACAGTCCAACATTTATGCCATTATATATTTATTTGAAAGACTACTGTGGTTTCCGATGTCAATCCATTTCAATACGTCCTTCCCAGGTGTATCATAGGGGGAAAATATAATAAATGGATTGTCATTTTACAAGAATTTGATCTAGATTTCGCTTTTGCGAAATCCAAGAAATCACTAGTCTTCGCGGAGTTAATATATGAATTCCCACGATTAGATGAGGATGTTATCCATGTTGATTCATTTGTGGACGAACACATTTTCCTTGTCTCGTTGTTCGACCCCTGGTATGGAGACATCGTTCTCTATCTTCAAACCTTGAAGTTCCCTCAGCATCTCTCGCGAGATGACCGACGACGTGTACGATACCAAGCTAAGAATTACACTATCATCGACGACACTTTGTATCACCGAGTAATACACAATATCCTGCGTCGTTTTTTAACTCATGAGGAAGCCGAGTCAATTCTAAACGATTTCCACAGTGGGGCTTGTGGTGGTCATCTATCTAGGCTTGCGACAACCCAAAAAAATTTTGCGAGCTGGTTATTTCTGGCCATATATCTTTAAATATTGTGTTGAAGCGGTTAAGAAGTGTCACCCCTTCCAGGTGTTCACTCATACAATGCGCTCGTATCCAGCCCCTCTTCACCCAGTCATTACCGTTAGTCCCTTCACCAAGTGGGGGATGGACTTCATGGATTGCAACCCAACTTCGACTAGGGGGCATCAACACATTATTGTGGTCGTCGACTACTTTACTAAGTGGTTTGAATCCATGCCTACAATTAAATCCAACAGGAAGACTATCACCTTCTTCGTATTCAATCAAATTATTGCCCGGTTCGGTATCCCAAGTGAGATTGTCACTGATAATGGCAGTCACTTTCAGAATGAAATGATGGAAGAGCTAGCATCCAAGATGGGTTTTAAGCATGGTCATTCTTCCTCTTACTACCCCCAGGAAAATGGACAGGTAGAGGCCGTCAACAAGTCTCTCAAGACCGTTTTGTAGAAAACTGTCAGCCAGAGTAAATCCAACTCGCATATTATGTTATATCTCGCACTCTGGGCATACCGAACCTTGGTCAAGAATGCCACTGGATTTTCCCCTTTCCAGTTAGTGCACGGTGTGGAGTCGATATTACCTATTGAATGCAAAATCCCTTCTCTTAATTTGGTAGTCCCAGTCTTCCTTGACACATCCGATCTCAAGCAACGCCTTGTACACCTGGAGATTATTGACGAGCAACATCGAGACGCCTCTACAACTATCGAGGAAAATAAAAAACGTGTCAAGTTCCAGTACGATAAGTCTTTCTGTCCTCAGTTGTATGTTGAGGGTGACTTAGTCCTTTTATATGATCAATCCAAAGAACCGTTGGGGGCTGGTAAGTTTAAACCCATGTGGCACGGTCCCTATATCGTGCGACGTGTCTTAGAAAAAGGAGCCTATGAGTTAAAAGATTATGAAGGGAATATGTTGGCAGAGACCAGGAATGGTCTCTACTTGAAAATATATTATGCTTGAGCCCCAAGCTTGGGCATAACTCTTTGTATACTAATGTAATTTAGTGTATATATATTTTCCCTTTACTTTTTGTCTTCAACTTTCTTATCGAGTTTTCCCTTGGTTGGGATATGTCAACGGAGTCTTCGGTCTACTTAGGATTCGCAGATGGAGCCAGTCGTTATACACGGAATTTGGCTTCCGCTGCTTGGGTAGTTTACTCACCTGAGGGTCTACTGGTGTCTTCAGGTGGCGTATGCCTAGGGCCATCCAGGAATTATGTGGCCGAATATAGCGTCGTTATAGAAATTTTGTGCGATGCGATCTCACATGGTATTCTCTCTTTAGAAGTTCACCTGGATTCCCAATTAGTAGTATTTCAGTTGAACGACAGTTACCGTGTTCGTGATCCTAATTTACTCCGATGATTCTTACAGGTACGTCTTTTAGAATGACAATTTGATTTTATTACTTATTATCACATACCTAGGAGTTCTAATTATGTATCCGATGCTTATGCTAATTTCGTTTTAGATTGACATTTGTCAGATAACTAAAGCAAAGAAAACCATCTCATCAATGCACACATTGTAATATAAGTAAAGCTGAAGATCCATGTTTTATATATATTTTAAAAAATATGGTGTTTATGGTACAAAATTGCTCAATACACATATACAACCGATAATACAAGATCCACGACATCTACACTTGTGGATCTGGATGTGTGTCATAATAACAAACTACGACATTTGTGATATGCATAAAGCGTCGCACCCAAGCTTTGGGCACACCAACTACTTGTCGATACATGGCCTCTGACAGATCCTCTACCTAAACCATCAGAATCCTATGAGTGAAATGAGACATGTTTCCCTGCATGTTTTGAAGGATTCTCTCTGCTTCTCCTCTCGCCGCCTCATCTCCCCGGTGCCTCTGACGATTTCGTGGAATCCCCTTCGATTTTCGCGGACCTACATATACGTCACACAAGTGTCTAATGAGTACTTAAGAATCATGCAAATATATTTTTGTTTTAATATACAAAAATACATAAAAATGAAATATTTAAAAACATTTGACATACCTATGTCCCCGTAGGCGGTCCCTCATGGCAGTGGCATGTGAGGGTCCCCTCTGAAGTCGATCCCTGCATAGGGGTAGTCATCCAGAGTAATGAACTATCGCCTCCACCAGTAAAAGAAATCATCATTTTAGTGTGTGGGCACCCTACCTCCCCCTTTCTGTCTCATTACCTCGGTCCATCGTGCCATGGCTGGATCGCAAGGTCCTCTCGGAATGATCTTGACTCTAGGTTCCAAACCTGGAACCCGCTCGAAGAAAAAGCTACATAAGATAGAGGCAAACCCAAAGTTCCTCTTGTCACCCTGTTTGCACTCTGTCAATTGGCTCTTCATATTAGCCAGTAGTGAGGTACACCAATCGTATATCGTGGGTCTCAAACACTCTACAAAATAGCACATGAGCAGCCTCGATGCCTGGTGCAACGAAGTCGATCCTGCGATCCTGGTCAAAATGATGAAAACAATATTGAGGATGATATTGTTTATCGCTCATATGGGGAGTTGAATTTTGACCTTCTCGGTCCCTGCTACACAGTGAATGTCTATGTACTCCTCTATCTTCATCGCTCTCCTAGCTCCCCGAGATTTGAGGTTCACCACCTCACCCTGGCGCGATAACCCAGTCAAAATGTATATATCCTCAACTTCAATCCTCAATGGTTTCCCATCAAGGTTCAATCTCTCACTGTCAGGATCCTAGTAATCGACAAGAAACTCAAGCAACCTCACCTATTCCCTCATTCCTTTGAGTGCCAAAAATTTATACAATCCAGATCTTTTCAAGGCCATTTGGGCCCCCAGATCTTTTTCCATGGCACCATCTACCTCCTTGTGTTCCCTTTCCCTCCATTCTAGCACCATCCTGCCAGATAAAAATCAATTTTTTAGTTAGAAACCATAGAAAACCTTGTTTACAAAATTGTACGCAGGCTGCAGCATTCACAGTCGCATATAAGGTTGAGTGCACGCGTCCTGTATTTTACAAAGTCGCATATAACCTCATGTATACACGACCCGATGAATGGTATAACGCATACATCGAAATACTCAATTTGCGCCTTAATTTACTCAAAATTTGGAACCTAATTTAAAAATCTAATCCACTAGAAAGGAAGAGGAGGGGAAGAGGAATTATCTGGTCCATACGGTCTCTGATTTCGTCACCCGATGCTCCTGCGATCACCAGTTGAATATCAGTGGTATTTTGGTCCAATTTTCACTATTTGGGTAAAAAGTCAAAATGACATAGTAAATTTTGGTTTTGTTACTATTTATAGCAGTTTTTACCCACTTTCTATAGTTTTGAGTCATTTTTTCGCATAATGGACTAATACAACAATGTATTGAAATGGTTTTATAGTTTTCACCAAGGATTCTTTCAGATTTCAACGTTATGTTGACCATTCGTAATCACGGGCATGTATTTTCACTACCCATCATATAGGATAGGTATCCATTCAACTATGCACATTTTCATTGTCCTATAACTATCACTCATATGCCTTAGGTATGAACCCATTTGTTACAACAAAGAACCTTCCATTTTCTATAAGACATGCCATTATTAGGTGGTAGAGACTTACCAAACATGGGTACCCTAGTTAGATCCTCTGATTCATTTGGTGCCCATGCAGAGATTTTTTCCGTAGGACTAGGATTCCCGTATGGCTAATACATGACTTTATGTTGAAATTCATTTATCACTCATAAACATGCTGCCTTATACCTAGAGGACTACCAACCGATTTTAATTTAAGTTCTTTTCCAACTCATTTTCAAAAAGCAAAAAGATTGTTGAGTGAACTTGTCTCTTTCACACTCGTAAATTAAATTTGAAAAGACGTCTATTTGGTATAAGTTTATTCCTTTTTCAAACCAAGTAGACTAAGATTATGAAAAAGGAAATTTTTTGGCGTTAAGTTGTGATTGCATATCATGCCCTTGCTTGCAATATTGAGCCTATAGCCAGTTCTTTCTTTGCATTATAAACCGTTTTCCTCAACAGTTTTTTGCATCCTCAACCAAACAGAGCCTTGTTTATATCCTTCGCAATTTGAAACCCTATACCTAGGAGGGAACATTCCCCCGAGTGTCCATCTCCCGCATACATCTCCTTGCATTGAGAATAGGTATGTTCCATTGTTGGAACTAGTTTTTCTTACTTGCGACACTCATTTCCTCCTCTGTATCATAACATTCACTTGAATATGAAAAAAAAAAAGACGGGTGGGAAGGGAGTATTATCTTATATTGGCAGCAGTCATGTCACCTTTGAACATAACACAAAGTTATTTAGTCCACTTGTCATCATAATTTTGGGTTTATCATGGCCTTAGGAAGCTAATCTCATTACAAAGAATTTTCTCCACCAACTAGTTACTCTTCCAGTCCCTATGGAGAACTTGAATGATGCCTCCTGCATCTCATTGTTTCATCATTGAGTCTATTATGTCAGAGTCTTCCATATGTCTCATGCTCTTTTTCAAAGGAATTCTATCAACCTGTGTTGACGATTTCTCAGAACTCTTGACTTTGCATATCGGCCATACCCTCAGTTTGTCTCAGAATCACATGATGTTGTAGTCCTATCATGCACCCTGGTCCTACTTTCATTATTGGTAGGTAACCTTGAACCCACCAGTCGACATTTTATCATTGGTTGTTGACTGGGTGGTTTCCCTTGTTTTCGATGGCAAAACATCTACTCACACATTGGGATTTGTGTAGTGCCTTGGATTCCATTAGCCTTATTGGTGGTTTCCTCGCCTTTGTCAGCAGGTTTCCTCATTGGATGATATTCAGAGGGTCTTTTTCGTGTACCACTTTCACTTGTAACATGGGAAAGACGCATAGGGTCGTTGGTTCATGAACATGTTCTTCGTCTGATTTCCTCCAAATCATGAAGCTCCTTCTTTATACCTCGTGCTGAATGATGAGAGATGACTTAATGCTCTCCTTTCTGCGGGTATCATTCCATCGACTTCAACTCATCTATTCTAGAAACGAGACCTAGAGTCCTATGAGTAACTTGAGGCTTGTAGTAATTAGTGGAAGGTTCTCTCGCCATCGACAATTGGGAATACATCAATGTCTCTTGATCGATGGATTCCTCAAGTGTTCGACCCTGAATCCTTTATTCACACTTGTAAGAATGTACTTGGTGCTTTGATACCTAATTTCATCATCGGTAGGAGGTCAACATTCTATCTAGGAAGTGGTGGTCCATTGTCATAGGGTTATCCCATAGCTGATAGGAATTGCTTGAAGGTCATTACTAATATCCCTCATTTACAATAGTCGCTAGTCGATACAAGAGTTGATGCTAGCCAGGTTTCAATGACAGTCAGATCCCATAGGATAAACATTATCATATTTAGTCAGTGCTAGATTTATGCTCTACTCATGGGGGATGCTCTGGTCAGTGCCAAGTAGTTAGTGCTACTAGTATCATTTCCAGTCTCATTTCTTGAACCTTCAGTGAATGAACATATTGTCGGTGTGGGAATAAATGAGAAGCTCTAGTTAGTGTCAGTCGTCAGTATGAGCTATAAAAAGGTAAACATGAAACTATAGTCACTTGGAAGATCTACTCAGTGCAACATGAACCTATTCAGTGGCGCATTAATGAAGCTCTAGTCCGTGGAGATTAGTAGCTTCCCACATGTTATACATGACCTTTTGTAAGTGACCAGGAAGGAGTTGTACGTGCCCACTTGACCCTCTGGCTAATACTCCTTTCAACAAAAAAGCGTCGCTACGATATGGTTTTATGCCTGATTCCCATTACACTTTCCTCATTTCTATTAGCATTCTAGCTATCATGAAGAGTTGGCATACCACTTACATTACACCTTTAGGATGAGCTTCCTTTGATTTATATTCCTTCCCCCTTGAGCCCAAAGATTTAGTTGGTGGCAACTGATAAGATAATAAGAGTGTAGCAAATTTGTATTAGCAGCTCGGATAAGAAACAACAAAGAGAAAATAACTAGAGTGTCATTGATTGCAGCAAAGATATTAGACTTTATGTGCTTAGCTAGAGTGAATGGATTATATGAGAGCATAGCGGGAGGAGATATGAAAATAATAGATAGTGTTAGTTCTCCATACACCCCCATAAAAACAGATGAGCCATAACTTTTCTCTAGTAAAACCGTGATTTCATGAGATAGAAATCAATAAGGGGATATACATAGTTGGAGTCTTATCTTCTCTTTAATTTTCTATCTTTAAATGGTATACCTCAATGACCAATAATCAAACGATGTCTCATTATGTTCGAACTCAACTCTTTTATTCACATGATGTATACTTGCACCTTTGGTGGATTGTGTAGAAGACTTGAAGACATTAGTACGTGGTCGCAACTTTCCTGAGTTGTTGCTTCCTTTTTATGGGACCAATACCTATATGACTTTAGTGATCATGGGAGATCATATTGTACTCCATTATATATAGATATATTCAGATTGATTTTGAGACTGGTTCTATTGGGCCTTGCTTGTGACTATGACAACCTTTGGCATGTAACCGCATTTGTATTTGCCTATTTATGACAACGAACAATTGTTTGGTATATTTTCACATGGATCTGCAATGTAATTCAAATTGGCAGCCATGTATGCAAAGTCAGTACATAATGCAATGAGCAACTAGACCTTCCAGCTAGTTCCCCATCACTCCACTTCTGGGTTTTTATAATGTATTTTGGCCATCGTAGATACCCCTCTAACCTCACACATTAGGGGGCATCTGTTATATCAAGATTTGCCTCACCCTATGTAATCTTGCACAAAAGGCCTTTTTCCATTTCCCTATGCATACTTTTCATCCCTTTTTGCAAATCCGAAAGCTAAAAATACATTTTTTCCCACATGTATGCACCTTGCCTACTATACAACATGCGTATACGCAGGTTGCACCACTATAGCCCGCGTACATCAGGATTTGTGCCCAAAAATGAAAAATGGTGTCGGGTTTCCATGTCATGACAGGAGATCAATGATCCTTGGCCTTCCATGTACTGGAAACGTTCCTAATCAGCCCTTCAGATCCATTTGAAGGCTATAAATGCGTCAATTCTGACCTATGGAAAGGAGGAGAAAGAATTCAACTTTGAGAGCAAAGTTACTCTCGAGAAATTATTCACTTCATATTGAGTCTGCATCCCTTTGTAATTTAAGTCTGAATGCAATGTTCATCTCCCAAGATCCTCCCTTATTGATTGAGAACTTCATTGTCTCTCTTCTATGAGTTTGCCTTTGGTGGAGGATTGAAGTGGTGGAGGCCCAGTTGGAAGGAACTTAGTTTCTTGGTTCCAAACCGTGCTGACATGGAAGTCTGTAACTTTTTCACTTCCGCTGATCATATATTAATAGAAATACTCTTTTCTCGTCCAATAGATATCTTGCAAATATTTGAATTATTATTCCATGGGAGTATTTTTTATGTATATTAATGGATTATTCTATTGAATGTGCTAACATCATATATTATCACCATATGCTTTCTTTGCTTGGTTGTTGAGGACTAGTTGTAGGTATATTGCTTTGGTTCAAGTGCTCAACGATGGACTTCATCGAATGTCTGGATGAGGTAGGCCTCTTATCTTGTCTTGCTAGCATATTTGTTTATATAGCATGCTTGAGAATAGAGTTGATTTCTGCAGTCATTTCCGTCTGTTGTGGTTTTCCCTAGCCATAGAGAGATTTTCCTCGTAACATTGAAGGGATATCATTTTATGGGTTGAATTATGGGGTCCATTTATTGAGATACATTCTTCATGCACCCATGAAATAATGTCTTCAAAAAATTAGATCCCTATCCTCTCTTTTTTCGAATAGAAAAGTGAAGAAATCCTTACCACAAAAGGTCGCAGACATCTGTCCCTGGATCAATTTTTGCCAATTCAGTTCTAGCTAGTGATGCATGTATTTGGGGGAGGGCCATAATATTTTGAAATTCCATATCAGTCTATTTTCATCTAGTCTAAGAGCTAGCGAGCGAGCCAAAGCATGGTGCACAACCACCTTAGGGATTTCTTTCAATTTTTTTACGAATCTGGATGGAGCTTCCTTGTGTACCTTTGCATAGAAGGAGATCCGGGCCTGAAAGGCCTAGAGATCCAAGGACGAGGAGCTTGGGGGGGGATCCCACCCCTCTGAGGGGGCCATAATCATCCCACACGATGTCGCATGGGAGGGTCCAAACGAAGCTTTAAACCAGAGTCCCAAGAAACCCTAGCGTCATTGTAATAACTGATGTTGATCTCAAATACTACTCAACTAGATGTTTATCCTCCCATCCAATTAGGAATATCCTCGTTGACTCCCTAGATCCATGAAACCTTAGTTTCATGTCCCGCGACTCCCAAAGTACTAGATCCACAGCCCCAATATGTCCAAAAGTACCAAGCTCAAAATACCAAAGTGTTAGAATACCAAGTCCCAATCCTCGTCTCTCCAAAATGTCTCTAGTAATACCAACCCAAATTTGAAAGTTAACATTATTAATACTAGTAACAATCACTTTATAAAAGTGGTTGATATATGTATATCTTCGTCATTTTCTACCTTTCCAAATTAATGGTGCAGATCGACCTATATCAACCATTTTTATAAAGTGGTTGTTGTTATTTGTCCAACTCTGACATGTCGGGCTCAACCATTAATATATTAATATTAATACATAATTAATGCACTAATTATTTATAACACCAATGTAACGATGATGATGATGATGATTAATGTCCACTAAGACTGAATTTGTCTGTCAGACCTTAAGAGGGTAAGTGATTACTTGAAATTCTTTAGAATTTTGTTTCTGTGCTCGAAAAGCATTAAGAGAAGTTTTCCAAGTTCACCATACTTTTGTTGAGTTAAGAGGTTAGGAAGGTTGGTAGTGTGACAAATATTTTGAAAATGAGATCTAATATGGGTATAGGCCGGACAATCTAAGAGAAAGTGATTTTCATCTTCAACCTTCTTAGTGTGACAAAGGTGACACACTCTTTCATCCCATGGCATTTTAGGAATTGACCAATGCCTAGTTTCACTATGGAGCTCGTGATAATTTTTTCTTATCTTAGTAATGCTTATTTTTTTCTTTACACTTGGAAAAACAGATAAATAATCTTGATCTTCTATATTATGGTTGATTACATCCTTATAATACCTTAATTTTATTTTTTCCTCTAACTCTTTATCACACCACATTTTCTCCTTAAATTTTGATTTGACATTTTTTAATAGTATCTTTATTCTGCAAAATGGTGTCTTCCATGATTACCCAGTAGTTTAGCCAAGACTGAGCATCTTTATGCCATCCTCACTTGAGTTGATGGTGGTTATGAATCGATTTTGAATCAATTTTAGGAAGCCTCTTGTCTTCCATGTTGTTTAACTTTTTCTTATACATTAGGTATCTAGTCATAGCCATGCTCTCAATGGGGGAGAGGCTTGTTTCTAAGAGGAGGATGAGATATGGTGTATTTCCTTTAATTTTGAGATTATAGGTTATAAAATTCTTTTGTATTTGCTTTATCTTTATCCAAGATTCACGAGAGATACTACAGCCCCAGAATTTACATCCATAAAGAATAATAGGTGTAACAATATTCTCAAAGAGGAGTTTCTTCTTATCCCAACTCTAAATACCAACTAATTTACAATTGTTTTCAAGCCCATAATAAGCTTTCCATCCCCCAATAATCCTTTTCTCAAAGCTATAATTCCAATTGAGCTTGTGGTGAATATCAATTCCAAAATATTTGTATGAAGTCACTTCCTACAAGTTGTTGTTGTCATATACGAAGGTATCATAAGTGATCTTATTGGATTTAATAATCATGACCTTAGTCTTATCAGTATTAACATTCATACCCATATTGGAGAAAAAATCCTTGAGGATTCTTAGTTGGTTTTAAAGATCATGTGGACTCCTTTCCATAAGAATGATATCATCGGCATAAAGAAGAAGATTGATGACTATACCAGTGACAGTAGGGCCGACACAACCTTCTTTTTCCAAACAATCTTCTAACTTGTCAATGTATATGCCAAAAAGGGTAGGGGAAAAGGGACAACCTTTTTTGACTCCAATATTGCAGTTAATATCTTTTGACCATCCCTCAGTGTTTTTAAAATTAACAATAACGTTCTCATACATCCTTATTGCAGTAGCCCTCAACTCGAGAGGCACTTTTATCTCTTCCAACCTATCCCAAAGGTTTTTCCTAGGAACCATGTCAAAATATTTTCTAAAGTCAATAAAACAAAAAAACAAATATTAGTTTTAGTATTGCAGAACTCCTTTGCAATGATCCTAAAGGTAACAATATGGTCCATAGTTGAATGATATCTCCTAAATCCGGCCTGGCCTTTAGCTCTTTTACCGTGACTTTCTAGCCAAAAGCTAATCTTCTTTTCCAAAATAGTTCCATAAAGCTTGGCTAAAATTGGGCTAATCATAATGGTCCGATAATTAGAGGGAATGTTTTTATCCCCATTTTTTAAAATAGGAACAATGGGACTTTGTGTCTAGGGTTTAGGGAATCTCTTCTTGACTGCTAAATTGAAGAACTTTTGTATGTGAGGGATAAGGATAGGCCCTCCAATTTTAAAAATTTCAGCTTGGTAGCCTTCAATGTCCTTAGCTTTCCCATTTGCAAGTCGCTTAACCTCGAAATCTATGTCATCTAAAGAAAAATGTCTTCTTTTATAGGGACAATAGGAATGGTTTCCATGGAATTAGGGAACTCATAAAGACTTTTAAGGTAGGAATTCCAGCCCCTTAAGGGATCCTATTATTTTCTTTAGTATTGCGGTTTAGAAATTGGCTCCAAAACTTCTTAGGATCCAACTTATATAGTTGTGAAAGTTACTCTTGCCTTTTATTGATATAGTACCTTTTTTTCCTTTTAATTAGGGATTTGTATGTATTGATCTTATCGATTTTTAAGGACTCATTATAAGCTTACCTAATGGATTTCCTAGCAATTTTACATTCTTTATCATACCAAGGGTTGGTCATTCTATTATTCTTTTTATAGGACACCTCAAAAAAGAACTTGTCAATATAAGTGGAAAGGGTAGTTATAAAATTATGATAGAGTTCTTCAAAGTTGTCCTTATAAGTTAAAAGATTTAATTTAATATTTAAATCCTTTAAGAAAAGGTCAACTTTACTTTTTTCAAAGTGCAAATTCCTTTGATTATCAAAATTCTCTTCAATGGTGCTCCTGTACATGGAAAAGTTTAGATTTAGGTTAAAGGTTAATGATCAGAGTCGGGCTCATGGTCATTTAAAAGGCCAAAAGTTGTTATCTGGTTGGAAACAAAGATATCAGATATCACATAATCTACGACACTACTACCTAGCCCATGAATACAAGTGATCTGGTTGGAGTTTGGCCACTTCATTACTCCATTGCAAATTATTAGGTCTTGAGAAATACATAGCTTGACCAACTCAGTACCAAACAAATTCTCAATTAGGTCTTCAAAGCTTATTTTGTAGCTATTATATAAAACAAGGTCCTCATCTATCCATAAAGGATTATGGTTGGAATCAATACTTAAAAGAGTAGCTTGTTTAGTTGCATTCCTAATATTAAAGGAGGATATTACCTTCATTTTTCAAACTATATAATGATAATGTGTTAATGAATTATATTAATATATATAAATTAATGGTCTAATAATAATAATAATAATATGAGATCCCCTTGTTTGTGGGACAAGGGACCCCCTCCACCTAATTGACTGGTAAAGTCTAAGGAGGTATACATACCCTACCCCCCTATGGATTTGAACTTATGACCTCTTAGGAGGAAATACTTGTTCAATTGACTGGTACATTAATAATGTAATGTATTAATATATTATTAATTAATATATTAATAAAGTAATACATTAAAACATTAAATGCATTAATAAATACATAATGTAGTGTATTAATTATTTATACATTAATACATTATTAATTAATACAAGGCTAAAACATTAATACACTAATAAAATAATGCATGGATAATATGTTAAATGAAAATTAATAAACACATTTCTAAAGTACTAATACATTAATAAATTATTAATACACTAATAAAGTAATACATTAATAAAGTACTAATACATTTACCTTAATGTTTTTAGTAAAACATTATTAAAATATTAATACATTAACAATACATTATTATGTTATTGTAATGTATAAATTAAAGTATTAATACATTAATACTATAAGAACATGTGTTTCCTTCTAAGAGGTCACAAGTTCAAATTGAGAGGCGGGTAGGGTATGTATACCTTATAGACTTTACAAGGGGGTCTCATACACCAATTTGGTGTCTAGCTTGGCCTTGACCTTATTAATAGGAAAAAAATGTAATGTATTAATTAATTAATACATTATTAAGTGCTAAATTATGAATACATTAATAATTCATTATTAAAGTAATAATACATTATTAAAGTATTAATATCTTATAAATACATTATTAAAGTAGTAATACATTAATAATACATTATTATTAAAGTATTAATACATTTATTGAAAATGACCATGGTTGACCATGATCATTGTTTCTTATGGTCATGACTATGAATGACATTAATACATTAATGTATACTGTAATATATTAATTTAATTAATTAATACATAACTAAAGTAGTAATATATTATTACAATAATGTAATGTAAAAATTAATGTATCATGTAACATATTAAATTATTAATACATTAATAAATACAATATTAAAGTACTAATAACTTTAAATAAAGCGTTATTAAAGTAATAATACATTATTAAAGTATTAATACATTATTAAAGTATTAATACATTAATTGAGGACGATCATGGATCACTACAATTGACAATGATCACGGTGAAATTTGGTAGACCTTGGTTGACTTAGGGAAGGAAAGGTTGACTATGGTTGACTGAGGTTTATTATGGTTGACCATGCCAATGTCTAACATCAGGTTTTGTTTGTCACATTGTGACATCAAATTTTGTTCGTCACATGACATCGTATGGTTATGGTCATCAAATTATGACAAAGGGTTTACGTTTGTCATATTATGGCATTGGAATGGGTTTGTCACAGTCTGACAGTGGGTTATGTTCGTCACATTACAACGTCGAGTAATGTTTGTCTCATTGCAATGTTCGTCTATGTTTGTCACATTATCCCATTGGGTTGAGTACATCACATTGTGATAATGGGTTGTGTTCATCCTGTTGAGATGTTAGGAAATGTTTGTCATAATGCGACAATCGAATATGTGTGTCACATTGCAATGCGAGGATATGTTTGTCACATTGTGACAACAAGGTTATGTTTGTCACATTGTGACAATCATATATGTTTGTCACAATGCGACGAAAGGGCTATGTTTGTCAAAATGTGACGACCATTTATGTTTGTCACATTGCGATGAAAGGGCTATGTTCATCACATTGAGACATTCATATATGTTCGTCACATTGCAATGTTAGGAAATGTTTGACACACTACGACGTTAGGACCATGTTGATTATGGTTAATGATGTTGGAACATGTAGGACCATGTTGATTATGGTTTACTATGGCACTATCACATTGCAATGTTGATCAAGTTTTCTTTGTTAGATCACAAATCACATGACATCGTAAGGTTATGGTCATCACATTGCAATGTAGGGTTTTTTTTATCACATTATTACACCGGGAGTAGCAAGGTGGTCTATAGCCTAGTATGGAGGAGATGTTGTCATGTTAGCATGATTTTGTATTAGATAATGTTACATTAAAATAATAATAATAATAATAAAGTTCACTCAATCATAATAATAATAATAATAAAGTTTACTCAATAATAATAATAAAGTTTACTCAATTAAAAAACATTTAATAATAATAATAATAATAATAATAAAGTTTACTCAATTAAAAAATTTAAATAACTACTTACGTACAAATTTAGATAACAAGATATACAGTAAAATTGACACATTAAGAAATTTAATCCCTCTCAGTACTTAATTGATCCGGGTTTAAGATGGATCTACACTAGTGGCATTGGAATAGGTTTGTCACATTTTGATAGTGGGTTATGTTTGTCACATTGCGACGTTAAGAAATGGTCATCCCATTGCGATGGGCTATGTTTGTCACATTAAGACGTTAGGTTGTGTACATCACATTGCGACAATGGGTTATGTTTGTCACATTGTGACATTTGGAAATGTTTCTCACATTATGACATTAGGATGTTTGTGTCACATTGCGACGAGGAGGTAATGTTCATCACAATGCGATGAAGAGACTATATTCGTGATGCAGGAGCATCTATACCTAGCCATCAATGTGATCGTGTGTTCACATGTTGTCGCTAGCAAGGGGACAATGTTGTCCTAAGATTTGGAGGAGAACTGATTATTAAGTCTCTTATTAATTGCAAATTATGTAAGTAGTTAGTTTGTTGTCAAATTCTGAGTAGAAATAGGAATAAATGGCAAGTTGATCCTCCTTGCGAGGAGATCAAGACAAGTAGTTAGATCATTGAGTCATGATAGGACTTTTTTTAACTAAAAATAGTAATTCTTTCATTTGTGGAAGGAAGCTGTTAGTTAGTTTGAGATATTTCTGGGTTGTAATTTGAATTAGGCAGAGAGGAATAGAGAGAGAGAGAGAGAGAGAGTCCATAGGAGGTCACAAAGTCTAGGTGAATATTCGAAGCTGAGATTGAGAGTGTGAGCTCAATTGAAGTGACAAAATTTATGTATACCTGAATAAAAAACATAGTATTTTCATGAATCTGTGAATGTTCCAGTTATTACATTGTGGATGATTGAAGATATATGCAAAATATACTTTCTGTGGCTAATTTTCGAACGATTCATTTGCAGATTGGTTGTCATCATTTAACAAAGGTAATTTATTATTTCAATGAGCTAAGGGTTCTTATTGTTTGAATGTATTTACAGTTCATATAAATACATAGTGAAACCAAAATTTATACCCGAGAACACTTCAAGTTTCTTCGTAAGTGAAGTGAATTTATATGTGGACTCTATAAATAAATGAGTCGAACCTATTCTAATTAATTTTCAGCGTATCATAGCCTGAAAACAAAGCTAAGCACACCTATGAGTCAACACACAGTTGTGTTGTAGAGTTAGTCGAGTTTCTATGGTTGAGACTCTATTTTATTCTGTAACCTGAGATCGATGAATGACTCTGTTAGCCTATGGTTATAAGCTTTGGTCGTATGTGTGGGTTCATAGCATGAAGGTTGTGTGTTTAGCACATTGGGTATGCGCTTTAGCAGAGGTCTGATAAGGTTAGAAGAGTTGGAAGCCTATCTAAATTATGATATAAGCGTTTTCTTAGGCTCGCTTTATATAAGTTGTATATATTAGTGTTCAGACTGATAGATACAAAAAAACCACTAAAATTTTTGTGGAACTGCTATGATAGTGAATGTTATCTAAAGGTAGAGAGGGACATATAACCTATGGTTTAGGAATGTTTCAATTGGAAACTGATAATGGGCCAAGAGTGTTTGAAAGATCCTCAAGTTTGGTATGGGTAAGATGAGATTTTTCCATCAATTTTGGTATCAGAGCGAGTTCTCTCTTTGGATAAAGATAGATTTCCTAGCATAATTTCTACATTGAGAAAGAACATAAGCATAAGATCTGTAGTGGTAGGAAGAGAAGACAAGCATAATGCTTGTAGAAGTTGTAGACACTAAGAAGACTCTTGAATAAAGAGTAGAGAGTGGAAAAAGAGTTACTGAGATGATATATAAGTTCTTTGAAAGAACAAAGAAGTGTTTACATAAGAGAAATGGTGAGCAGAAAGTTGACTATTCAAGCAGTCAAATTGAACAGAGTTTGAAGGCCTAGAACTGTTGTGAATAGAAGAAGAATTAGTTCAGCAACAGTTGGAAGAAGATTACAGCGTGAAGTTGTAATGAGGAGATCAAGGATATTTTTGTTAAAAAAAAAAAATTGGTGAAGGTGACTACATGAAAGAAAGCCTAAAGAGGAGTATTAAATACTCAAGAGGTTCTGTGAAGAGAGGACCAGTGGGTACCAATAAACCAAACCCAGGACAGATTTTTGGTGAGGTATAGGAGCAAGGTGAAAGATATTTTCTTACTACAGAGGCTAAGATTGTAGTTCACAAGAAGTCCAAGGAATATCTAAGGAGAAAGGATTTAGAAGTTCCAACATTTCCAAGTTGGAGAGTTGATTTTTTGATTGCAGGGTGATTTTGTGATTGCCAAAGAGCCTTGAAGTTCTTTGGAAAGATTTTCTACCTTGGGAGAAAGGTAAGACTGACTATATTGAAGGAAAGTATCAGAGAAAGTATGTTCTTGTTTGAGGAACAATGAAGGTAAGTGACAATGGAGGTGTATGCTAAAGTATAAGTGGCCAAAAGGTGATGATTTTTATTTACCAGTTACTTGTGAAGAGACTAACTGATTGCAGGTAGTAGCAACAAGAAATGAGAAGTTGGCCATGAATCTATCTAGTTGAATTCTGGAAGAAATGATGAGTAAAGTTGAGTGTTGAAAGCACAAAGAAATCTTTAGTGGATAAAGCATAGTAAAGAGGCTTGTGACTGAACCAGACAACAAAGTAAATTGTTGAAGAAGGGAGGATGATTGTAGTTCTCCAAGAGAAGTGAGAAATTGGAAAAGAAACAACCTAGCAACTTTGAAATATGAGGAGCAGGAATGCTTAAGAGGAGGTTATGTGTGAAGAATCAAGAAGAAGAAGAAGAGTCACCAAGAAGATGACTTGGTACTGGGGACAAGTATTACACTTGTTATAGAGATAGAAGAGGTTGTTGCAGCGCACAAGATGGATCAGGATGATTTCACAGAAGAAGTAAGAAGAGATGACCACTAATGGTTATCTTAAGGGTTCAGAGAGAAGTCACAATCAGAAGAAATAAATCAGTAGAGAGGTTAGTGGAAGACTAAGCATGGAAAAACTTGGTGTGGTATCTACAGACAGGTTGATGGAGTTGTCTTGTAGAGATGGATTGTTTGTAGTCCATGATGAACATAGAGGAGTTCATGATGGTGAAAAGACTATGGCTACTGATAGTCATAGTAAAGGTTCTAAGAGAGATTATGAAATATCAAGTAAGAATAATCTTGATAGAGAAATAGTTGAGGTAAAGGTACAGGTAGAGAAGATGAGTGAGTTTAGAAGAAAAGAATCAAGTGGAGTCAGTTGTGGAGTAGGTTGAGACATGAAACAAGTGTGAAACTAGGAGAAGAACTCAGAAGAGTCGAGTTGCATCATGAGATATATGTTGGAGGAAAGGGTTACTTAGGTGAACCTGAGCAAGGCTTAAATGTGAGAGATGATGATGAATATATGAAACTAATGAATGGTTTCATAGGTCATTTGGAGAATGAAAGTCAGTGGAAACATTCGATGTCTGAAAAAATAGAAGAGGCTATGATGCCTCATGATTTTAAAACTAATGATTGGTGTGTGTTTGCAGGTTGTACAAACTTAGAAGACAACACGAATTCATTGAAAATTGTCATACAAGCAAAGGAAAAGATGATTGATTATGGTCATGCAAATTGTTGAGACATGAGAAATGAAAGACAACTCTTTGAAACTGTCATGGAGCCGGAAAAGAAAGTGAATATCCATATTCATATGAGGAATTCAGAGAAGAATTAAAGTCAAGGGAAGCAAGATTTTAAAACACAAGGCATCCATAGTACAAGTTAAAAGGAGTTTGACAAAGAGTTTGCTAAGATCAAGGAAAGATTCAGTAAGATAGAGAAGTTGATTCAAGACAGTAATGAGGACCAATATATTGGATGGATGATGAAAAAGAAGAAAGTGCAATGGCATGCATTGCAGCAGAAGCAAAGACAACAGTCATTGGCTTGGAAGAAGGATAAAGGGCTCAAGAAAGCTGAGCTTGAGCAAAAGTTGATCAAGAAGGAAGGGATCCATTCATATGAATACATATTAGAGAGTTTTCTCAGGAAAACGAATGAAGCTAATATAAAACTAATGGAGAATCTTATGGTGTATTCAGGCAGTGAAAGTCAACCAAAAGAATTGATGATGAAATTATCTAAGGAGACCTTAGTGTCTCATAGTTTATTTTGTGTGTGAATGGAGGATACACTGAAGAAGAACAATTGTTTAATATTGTCATAGAGGAAAAGAAAAGAAAATATCTAGCTTTTCAGAAGATGGAAGAAGTACATTCACATAATATTGTGATGAAGGAAGAAGGGAAGTTGTTAAACATAGTTGTAGTGAATTATGCAGGTATTGGACAACCATTGAAGATTGAATCCAAAGAAGAGAAGCTACTGAATGTTGTTATAGAATAATTTGTAGATTATAAACAGTTACTGAAGGTTGTTGACCTTGAAGACAACCATAGTAAAGAAGGACTATTGACAGTTGTTGTAGACAATGAAGGTAGTGAAGATTGTGCAGAGCTTTTCGGAGAAATTCCAAGTGAGATGGAATATTTGTGGCATGAGTTAATTCTTTTGGAGAAGAGGCTAGCAAACCAGAGAATGAGTATTCAGACTGTAAAATCAAAGCTGAATGAGAATGAAGAAGTTTTCATGGATGAAAAATGTGAAAAAAAAGTTGTCAAGAATGTTGGCATACATAGAAAACAGGGTGAAGCATTTGTGCTTAATGAATTGGTTGATTTTGGTGAAGATTTATATGCAGGAATAAGGCAATGTGAAGTGAATTTGAAACATGGAATTGTCTCTAAAAATCATATTGAAGTAAAGAGGGATGAGATCATAATGTCTCATAAATATGGAATGATGTTGAATTCACAGTTTCAAGGGATGATGGTAACATGAAGACTATTACAAAGAAGAGAGTTATTGATGAAGAAGAAGTTGAAAGTGACATTTCAGAAGAAGATTTTGCCAATGGTGTGTCTATTGGTATAGAAAAATAAGTAGATGGATATGATGCCATAGTCATCAAGGATGCATAAATTAAGTTACTAGAGGAAGAGGTATCCCAAGTACCTAAGCAAGTAGGAAGAGTTCTTAGTTTTCAAGAAATTTGTGAGATTGTAGGTATATTGGAAATTGAAGTAAGAAGTGATGAAACCATGAATGAAAATCCAGAAGAAGGAATTGGAATTTTTGCACGACATCAATGGAGAAGGAATTTGTATGCCTTAGAGATGTATATGGGAAAATATTGGCACATGGATTATGATGTTCTTATTCAAGAACACATCCAGTTGCAGAAGAATAGTATTCGTCATTTGACAAGTGAATTGGATAGAGAAATTGATTATTTGTGGAGACTCATACAACAAAATTCAAAGAGAATGTACAGAAGACAGAAGAAGAAAAGAAGATTGACTGAAAAGAATGATACAGGTGAATGTAATGAAAAATTGCAGAGTAAGATATGGAATCCTGGTAAGCTGAAACCAACAATGAAGTTTGATGATAGAAAAGATCAGTAAGCTACATGAACATGGCAAAAAATTACTTGAGATATTTGATCAAGTGGATGAAGCATCTTGTAGGGGTGATCAAAATCTGGACCAGGGGTCAAAATTTAGCTCAAAAATCAAAGTTCCTGGAATTGTCTCAAAACGAACGGGTGCGTAGCCCTCATTGTCACGAACCCAACGCAACTTGTTTGGGTTCAAATGGACGTCGGATGAGTGAGATATCGCGATCTGTTCGAATCGCCAAACAGGTAAAAAAAAATGTGCTTACTGTGCAGTCCGTACGGATGATGACGTGGTAGAGGTCATATGATGACGTGGCACGAGGTGGAAGATGGTGACATGGATTTCATTTATTAGCAGATTTGGGCAAATCATGATGCAACACGTGGCATTGTTTTTGTAAATGGTGTGGTGCCACGTGGCCCAGTCATGGGCGGCCACGTGACACCGTTGTAATTGGTTGTTAGTTCAAAATATTATGGAGTCCGTGGGGTTTGAACCCCGGACCTCCCCACGTGCATGTAAAGCCTTTACAATGTCCGTTCTGCCAACACACCACACATTGTTACTTGTTATATATGTGGTTTGAAATATATTTGAATTAGACTTGTTTAACGGTTGGCGCGAGGGTCCAGGCTGGGGCTTAGCCCCAACCCCCCGATTTCATGTGTCCGCCCATATGACCCTTTGTCACACGGAGTGCGTGCGGGAATTGGTTTAAACATTTACAACGTCGACACTTGTCGGTTAACCATTCGGCCTTGAAACTTAGCCCTCTTTTGCGATAGCGCGAGGTGGCATGGACCCTTGTGACCACGGCCTTGGCGGTTAGGGGCTAGGCACGCCCATAAACGTCCTACAGTTTGTCCGGTTTTGTGGTTATGCGTGTGTGCTAGGTTTTAGCACGATTTGGAGCGTGTGAGCTAGGTTGGCCACACAGAGGTGCGTTTTGGTGAACCAGAGACAGTAAGCTTGAAGGAAGAAAATGGCAGGAGGTCTATCTTCTTCATTTTTTGGCCAAATGAGGTGCCAAAAAAGCCCAGCTAGGGGTTTTTGGATGTTCTGAATCCATTGACACTGTTTTCAAAGCAATTTGAAGACTTCTTTTGCAGTTTTTTCACCATTGAAGTTTCAGAGAGCTCAAGGGAGCTTGAAGCCCTCATTGTTTGAGGTCATGCTCAGATGAGCCCATGTTTGTTTTCTGTGATTGAATAATCATTTTTGGATAATTATTATGCTCTGAACACTTTGGGATAGGTTTCAGATCCATTTGATGAATTTTACATGTGTTTTTTCCACAAAGAAGCTCAGGGAAGCTTAAGGACACATGTAGAAGAGGTCATGCCCGGATGAGCCATGATCCGTTTTCAGAGTTCTATTAGTCATTTTTTGGGTTTTTATGTATTCTGAACTGAATGGTACAGTCAGTATTTCCATTGGAGTTGAGTAGCATCTTGTAAAATAATCTTTGACAAATTAATCCCAAAGAGCCAAGTCCATTGATGGAGGCTCAAGGAGATGTAGCCCAGAGAGGGGTGAACTCCTTTATCATCTTGTTATTGTTGTGAGTTTGACGATTTATTTGTTGCAAGTTGTGTTGCTGTGTATTTATTTAAAGTACATATTTAACCATTTAAAAGAACATTTCCTCACACAAGATCATTTAAAAGAAGATGCATAAACTTGACACATAATTCATCTTGCATATTTTAACACATGGAGCAAGGTCCTCTAAAGTTTATTTTAATGAGATAGAGGGTGCTTGCATAGCATAACAAGTCAGCCCACTATTTTCAGATCAAGGGGATTCTACATGGATGAATACTGTAGAGCTAGAAACTAAAGGTTTTATAGTGGTTGAATTGATGAACAAGGGTTCATGACTTTTCACCCCTGGGAGTCTGATGCAGGAGCATCTAGACCTAGTCAACAATGTGATTGTGTGTTCACATGTTGTGGCTAGAAAGGGGACAATTTGTCCTAATATTTGGAGGAGAATTGATTATTAAGTCTCTTATTAATTGCAAATTATGTAAGTAGTTAGTTTGTTTTCAAAATCTGAGTAGAAATAGGAATAAGTGGCAGTTTGATCCTCCCTGTGAGGAGATCAAGCCAAGTAGTTAGATCATTGAGTCATGATAGGAATTTGTTTACTAAAAATAACAATTCTTTCATTTGTGGAAGGAAGTTGTTAGTTAGTTTGAGATATAATTTTTGGGTTGTAATTCGAATGAGGAAGAGAGGAATGGAGAGACAAATTCGGTAGGAGGACACATAGTCTAGGTGAAGATTCGAAGCTGAGATTGAGAGTGTGAGCTCAATTGAAGTGACAAAATTTCTGTATACTTGAATAAAGAAACATAGTATTTTAATGAATCCATAAATGTTCCAGTTATTACATTGTGGATGAATGAAGATATACGCAAAATATACTTTCTCTCGCTAAATTTTGAACGATTCATTTGCAAACTGGTTGTCATCGTTTGATAAAGGTGATTTCTTATTTTAATGAGCTAAGGGTTCTTATTGTTTGAATGTATTTACAGTTCATATAAATACATAGTGAAACCAAAATTTATACCCGAGAACACTTCAAGTTTTTTTGTGAGTGAAGTGAATTTATATGTGGACTCTGTAAATCAATGAAGTGAACCTGTTCTAATGAATTGTCATCGTATCATAGTCTGACAACAAAGGTAAGCGTGCCTATGAGTCAACACACAGTCGAGTTTCTATGGTCGAGTCTCTATTTTATTTTGTAACCTGATATCGACGAATGAATCCGATAGCCTATGGTTATAAGCGTTGGTCATATGTGTGGGGTCAGAGCACGAAGGTTGTGTGTTTATCACATTGGGTATGCGCTTTAGCGGAGGTCCGATAAGGTTAGAAGAGTTGGCAGCCTAGATAAATTCTGATATAAGCGTTTTCTTACGCCCACTTTATATACGTTGTATATATTAGTGTTCAGACCGATAGATACATAAGAAACACTAAACGTTTAATGGAACTGCTATGATAGTGAAGGTTATCTAAAGGTAGAGAAGGGCATATAGCCTATGGTTTAGGCATGTTTCAATTGGAAACTGATAATGGGCCAAGAGAGTTTGAAAGATCCTCAAGTTTGGTAGGGGTAAGATGAGCTTTTGCCATCAATTCATCACATTTTGACAATAATAAATGTTCATCACATTGTCACATTACTATGTTTTCCAAAATGTGACGTTACTATATCCATCACATTGCGACAATATGGCTATGTTCGTCACATTACAACGATGATGCTATGTTCATCACATTGTGAAAATAGGGCTATGTTTGTCACATTGCAACATTGTTATGTTCCTCATGTTGCAACATCTGATTTTGTTTTTCGGATTGCAACATTGGGTTATGTTTGTCACACGACAAGGTTAGTTTATGTTCAACACATTACAAAAATGAAGTTTTCTCCATGTTTTAAAAAACAAATCTAATGAAGTATTTCCTTTGTCACAAAGATAGCAACATTGAACTCATGTGATGTATTACATAGATAAATTGATAGCAAATCATCTTGAACTTTGTAGATGATGAATTATGCTTGTTCTAAGGACATTGATAATAAACTACTTGATTTATACTGGTTCTAAGGACATTGATCGAAAATCATTTAATAATTTATACTTGTTATAAGAACGTTGATAGAAAATCATCTGGAACTTTGAAGATAGTGAATTATACTATTCTAAGGATATTCATAACAAATATACTTGATCTATACGTTACATAAGATGATTTATATTTGTTCTAAAGTTTTTAAAAAGAAATCAACTTATTTTATACTTTGCAGATGACGATTTATACTCATTTTAAGGATTTATTATTGTTACAAGAACATTTAAATAGACCACACATGGATCATAGAGTGTATGCATTACAACATGATACAAACTATGACCATTATACATCCATATATAAAAAAAATTATATATTTTTTCATTGATTTTATTTGTCATGGGTGGAAGAATTAACAATGTGTGTGTGTGTATAACTTTCATTAAAACACATATAGTGAAAAGAATAAATTCCACACAAGTGTTAAACTATATTCTCAAACTATTCAAATAGAGAGAAGTCTTATAATTGTAAATCTAATAACCAATGACCATGATAACCCTTATAACTCTCATAACCATTAACTTTAATAACCATAACCCTAACAACCATTGGCCTTAATTGACATGGTTAATTATTAATATTAATTAATAATTTTTGCATAATGTGTATATATGTATAATATACATACATACCCTTAAAGCACCTCTTTTATAATATAGCTAATTACCTGTGTTAATAATCACTAATAATATAATTATTACTATTACTATTATTATTATTTTTATTATTTAATAATTAATAGTGTATCATGTATAATAACAATAAAGTATTAATAATACTTTATTAATAATAATTTTAATAACTATAATTATACCTAATAATAAATAACCCTAAGAATGTATTAGTAATAACCTTAATTGTAATTCTAATAGGATTAACCTTAATCCTAATAATCATTAACATTTAAAAGCCACTATCTTACATATGCGATTGCATAAAATGAAAGCCAAAATTTTGTGAACACGTTGACCTGAAAAGCACACAGGATAGTGGCAATAGTTGTTTCATACATCCATTAAATTAGAAGATTGAATGGAAATCGTTAATAAAATTTAAAAATATATGGAGTCGAGAATTTGTAAATTTACAACAGAATTGGAAAGGAGATTCCATACGAAGCAGACAGATTTGTGGCAATAGTTGTTTCATACATCCATTAAATTGGAGCATTTAATGACAATCGTTGTTTATATAATAAAGTTTAAAAATATACAGAGCGGATAATTTGTAAATTTACAACATAATAGGAAAGGAACTTCCATACAGTACACACAAATACGTTGCACTATGAAATGTATTTATATTTAAATTAGATGAAAATGATCTCAAAATGGAGTCTGAGTAATGATGGGAGAGACTCAGGGCACCCTTAGCTCGCTTACTAATTTAGATGATGTTTCCTCACATTATATAAATATGAAAATCTTGTTTCTCTGAAGAAAAAATGATGCCATTTATTTGACCCACTTATTACCGTCAATGTAACTGATACTCAGATGTTTTCGTCAATGTAACTGATACTTATAGTGTACTATTAGTGAATATATGTGACCACATAAATCTTTTGTTTGTTATTTCTCCAGGCTCGACGCATTGGTATTAGCCATAATACACAGTCCTGCACACATACACGACGATCATACCATCAGAATGAGTAATGAAATTCTAATTGTCGTGCATGAACGGTGAGGGGATAACATATAACAACGTCTTACATTTGTCTTGCAGGATCATTCCAGTTTCCCCACCCTTCTGAGAAGATAATTTCGTCCATGTGAGAGTTAGAAAAAAGGTCCCCAAGCCCTCCCCAGATGCATTAATCCCTTTCCTGTCAACTTGAATTGCAGAAAGACAAAGCCCGAGTCTTTAGAAGGAGATGATCTCTTATTAGCTTTAAACGCCCCATTGTTTATGGGGATGGCACAGAGTTCACAGTTATGTGTTTCCTTCTAAGAGGTCACAAGTTCAAATTGAAATGGGGTAGGGTATGTATACCGGTAGACTTTACAAGGGGTCTCATACACCAATTTGATGTCTGGCTTGGCCTTGACCTTAAAAATGAGAAAAAATGTAATGTAATGTATTAATTAATACATTAATACAATATTAAGTGCTAAATTATAAATATATTAATAATTCATTATTAAAGCAATAATACATTATTAAAATATTAATAACTTATAAATACATTATTAAAGTAGTAATACATTAATAATACATTATTATTAAAGTATTAATACATTTATTGAAAATGATCATGGTTGATCATGATCACTGTTTTTTATGGTTATGACTATGAATGACATTAATACATTAATGTATATTGTAATGTATTAATTTAATTAATTAATACATTAATACATTTTTCATAAATACATTACTAAAATATTAATACATTAAAACATCATTAAAGTATTAATACACTAATAAAATAATATGATAATAAAGTTGTAATACATTACTAAAGTAGTAATATATTATTACAATAATGTAATGTAAAAATTAATGTATAATGCAACATATTAATTATTAATACATTAATAAATACATTATTAAAGTACTAATAACTTAAAAAAAAAACGTTATTAAAGTAATAATATATTAATAATACATTATTAAAGTATTAATACATTAATTGAGGATGACTATGGATCACTACAGTTGATCATGACCATGGTTTCTTATGGTTGACCATGACCATGGTGAACTTTTGTAGAACTTGGTTGACTTAGGGAAGGAAAGGTTGACTACGACTGACCATGCCAATGGCTAACATCAGGTTTTGTTCATCACATTGTGAAATCAATTTTTTTTTGTCACATGACATCGTAGGGTTATGGTCATCAAATTGTCATGAAGGGTTTCTGTTTGTCATATTATGGTGTTGGAATGGGTTTGTCATAGTATGATAGTGGGTTATGTTCGTCACATTGCAACGCCGGGTAATGTTTGTCTCATTGCAATGTTCGTCTATGTTTGTCACATTGTCACATTGGGTTGAGTACAACACATTGTGATAATGGGTTGTGTTCGTCCCATTGAGATGTTTGGAAATGTTTGTCACAATGCGATGACCGAATATGTGTGTCACATTGCAATGCGAAGATATGTTCATCACATTGTGACAATAAGGTTATGTTTGTCTCATTATGACAATCGTATATGTTCGTCACAATTCGACGAAAGGGCTATGTTTGTCATAATGTGACGACCGTTTATGTTTGTCACATTGTGATGAAAGGGCTATGTTCATCACATTGCGACATTCATATATGTTCGTCACATTGCAATGTTAGGAAATGTTTGACACACTACAACGTCGAGACCATGTTGATTATGGTTAACCATGTTGGAACATGTAGGACCATGTTGATTATGGTTTACTATGGCACTATCGCATTGCAATGTTGATCAAGTTTCCTTCGTTAGATCACGAAATCAGGTTTTGTTCGTTACTTGGCATTGTAATGTTATGGTCATCACATTGCAATGTAGGTTTTTTTATCACATTATTGCACCGGGAGTAGTGATGTGCTCTATAGCCTAGTATGGAGGAGATGTTGTCACGTTAGCGTGATTTTAGATTAGATAATGTTACATAATAATAATAATAATAATAATAATAATGATGATGATGATGTTTATTCAATTAAAAATTTAATAATAATAATAATAATAATAATAATAATAATAATAATAATAAAGTTTACTCAATTAAAAAAATTAAATAACTACTTACATACATATTTGGATAACAAGGTATACATTAAAATTGACACATTAAGAAATTTGGTCCCTCTCAGTGCTTAATAGATTTGGGTTTAAGATGGATCTACGTTGGTGGCATTGGAATAGGTTTGTCACATTTTGATAGTGGGTTGTGTTTGTTACAATGCGACGTCGAGAAATGGTCGTCTCATTGCAATTTTGGGCTATGTTTGTCACATTACGGCATTAGGTCATGTACATCACATTGCGACAATGGGTTATGTTTTTCACATTGCGACATTTGGAAATGTTTCTCACATTATGAAATTAAGATGTTTGTGTCACATTGTGACGAGGAGGTAGTGTTCATCACAATGCGATGACGAGACTATATTCGTCACATTTTGACAATAATAAATGTTTGTCACATTGTCACATTACTATGTTTGTCAAAGTGTGACGCTACTATATTCATCACATTGCGACAATATGACTATGTTCGCCACATTACAACGACATGGCTATGTTCATCACATTGCGACAATAGGGTTATGTTTGTCATATTGCAACATTATTATGTTCCTTATGTTGCAACATATGATTTTTTTTGTCGGATTGCAACATTGGGTTATGTTTCTCACATGACAAGGTAAGTTTTTGTTCAACACATTATGAAAATGGAGTTTTCTCCATGTTTAAAAAAAAAATCTAATGAAGTATTTCCTTTGTCACAAAGGTAGAAACATTGAAATGATGTGATGTATTACATAGATAAATTGATAGAAAATCATCTTGAACTTTGTAAATGATGAATTATACTTGTTCTAAGGACATTGATATTAAAGTACTTGATTTATACTGGTTCTAAGGACATTAATAGAAAATAATTTAATAATTTATACTTGTTATAATAAAATTAACAGGAAATTATTTGAAACTTTGCAGATGGTGAATTATACTATTCTAAGGATATTCATAACAAATCTACTTGATTTATATGTTACAAAAGATAATTTTTATTTGTTCTAACTTTTAAAAAAAGAAATCAACTTATTTTATACTTTGCATATGACGATTTATACTCATTTTAAGGATTTATTATTGTTACAAGGACATTTAAGTAGACCACACGTGGATCATAGAGTGTATGCATTACACCATGATACAAACTCTGACCATTATACATCCATATATAATTTTTTTATATATATTTTTCATTAATTTTATTTGTCATGGGTGAAAGAATTAATAAAGTGTGTGTGTAGCTTTCATTAAAACCCATATAGTGAAAAGAATAAATTCCACATAAGTGTTAAACTATATTCTCAAAGCATTCAAATAAACATAAGTATTATAATTGTAAATCTAATAACCATTGACCATGATAACCCTTATAACCCTCATAACCATTAACCTTAATAACCATTGGACTTAATACATTATTGTTGACATGGTTAATTATTAATATTAATTAATTATTATTGCATGATGTCTATATGTATAATATACATACATACCCTTAAAGCACCTCTTTTATAATATAGCTAATTACTTATGTT
>ML781167.1:507128-525767 GCA_009831015.1 Picea engelmannii | reverse complement strand
ATATATATATATATATATATATATATATATATATATATATATATATATATATATAATTTTGTTTTCATTAATTTTATTTGCCATGAGTGGAAGAATTAACAAAGTGTGTGTGTGTGTATAACTTTCATTAAAACCCATATAGTGAAAAGAATAAATTCCACACAAGTGTTAAACTATATTCTCAAACCATATATATATATATATATATATATAACTTTCATTAAAACCCATATAGTGAAAAGAATAAATTCCACAGTGTTAAACTATATTCTCAAACCATTCAAATAAACATAAGTCTTATAATTGTAAATCTAATAACCATTGACCATAATAACTCTTATAACCCTCATAACCATTAACCTTAATAACCATAACCCTAATAACCATTGGACTTAATACATTATTGTTGACATGGTTAATTATTAATATTAATTAATTATTATTGCATGATGTCTATATGTATAATATACATACATACCCTTAAAGCACCTCTTTTATAATATAGCTAATTACTTATGTTAATAATAACTAATAATATAATTAATTATTATTATTATACATTATTAATTAATAATGTATAATAACAATATAATAATTTTAATGACTTTAATTATACCTAATAATAAATAACACTAATAATGTATTATTATTAATCCTAACCCTAATTCTAATAGGAGTAACCTTAATCTTAATAATCATTAACATTTAAAATCCATTATCTTAACTTAAAATGAAAGCCAAAATTTTGTGAACACGTTGACAATCCATTTTAAATTGTAGCATTCCATTAAATTGTAGCATTAAATTAAATTAGAGCATTGAATGACAATTGAATGACAATCCATTAAATTAAATTAGAGCATTGAATGACAATTGAATAACAATCCATTAAATTAGAGCATTGAATGACAATTGTAGTTTATATAATAAAATTTAAAAATATGGAATTTGTAAATTTACAACAAAATTGGAAAGGAGCTTCCATAGGAAGCACACAGGTTAGTGGTAATAGTTAAATATTTTACGAAATGACGATTTTTTTAGGGGACATTTTCCCGAAATCTGACGAGAAATTGTTAGATTCGTTGATTTAAATGATTATATATGTATATTTCGAGTGCCTCAGGGTTTTTCAGCATGCTGAATCCATTTCTGTAATCAAAAATAGATTTTGAAAAACAAAAAATAGTGATTCGTGTAAATTTATATCACCAGATTAAGGTGAAAAAACCATTTCATAGAACATATAGACAACGTCATTGTTACGTACATCCATTAAATTGGAGCATTGAATGACAATAATTGTTTATATAATAAAATTTAAAAATATACAAAGTTGATAATTTGTAAATTTACAACATAATGGGAAAGGAGCTTCCATACAGTACACGCAAATACATTGCACTATAAAAATGCATTTATATTTAAATTAGATGAAAAAGATCTCAAAATGGAGTCTGATTAATGATGGGCGATGTTTCCTCACATTATATAAATATGAAAATCTTGTTGCTTTGAAGAAAAAATGAGGCCATCTATTTGACCCACTTATTACCGTCAATGTAATTGATGCTCAGATACCGTTCGATCTGCATACGATCAGTGAATATATGTGACCACAGAACTCTTTTGTTTGCTATTTCTCCAGGCCTGACGCATTGGTACTGGCCATAATACACAATCCTGCACAGAGACAGGGCGATTAGAACATTAGAATGAGCTATGAAATTCTAATTTTCCATGCATGGACGGTGAGGGGATAACATATAACAACGGATTAATTTTGTCTTGTACGATCGTTCTTATTTCCCCACCCTTCTAGGAAGATAATTCCATCCATGTAAGAGTTAGAAAAAAGGTCCCCAAGCCCTCCCCATATGCATTAATCCCTTTCCAGTCAACTTGCATTGCAGAAAGACAAAGCCCGAGTCTTCAGAAGGAGATGATCTCTTATTAGTTGTAAACACTCCATTGTTTATGGGGATGGCACGGAGTTCACAGTTCCGTGATAAAAAAAAATGTATTGTTAATCAACTTCGATTTCTGAATAAAAAAATAAATCAAAGAACTGTTAATGATTTCTATTTGGTTTACTTGATAGATTGATTTTGTCGGATATGACATCTACGACACCTTCAATGAAACAATTTCGAAAATAATTCCTCCCAAGGTCATCTAACACGGTATCCTGAAACCCTAGAAATTTGCAATCGTAAAAATGCACAATAATCTCCCGAAATATTCAACGCGACAACTTGATCTCCCACTGAAAGTGTATCGGGGCCATATGAATTATGCATAACTCTACCCTTTAAATCATCTCATATTATTTGATGTTATACTATGATATTGTTAGAAATTGTTCTAGATCCTTCATTAGAAAACAATGGGGGATTTAGCTTTGATGGATACAGTTCTTCAACCAGCTTGGGATATAGATTGAGCCATTGGAACAAATTCAAACCAAAGGTTCCTGTTATAACAACAAAATATATATAGTTAATCAAATTCCATGCATGAATACAATTTTATCTGATAAAAAACAATTTGATATGATAAAGACATTTGGTTGCGAATATCTTTGGTGTAGAAGCGTGCAAGCCAAATTGTCAATTTCCATGACAAAAAGGAGGACAACAGGAAGGGATGTTTTTAGTATATTATTTCAGGACCATCGGGCTCAGATAAATAAAAAGTCATATTATGGACATTCACAATGCATTAAACAATGGTCATGTGCGTAGAGGAAGAAAATGCCATAAAATACATCTATCCCTAAAATAACTTTAAACTAAAAGCAGGCAAACGTACTTGAAAATAAGAGTAATGAAATGGAACCGACTTCTCTCAAGCGAGACAAGACCTGGAGGCCATCAAAGGCAAAGCCACACTGCCCTTTATTAAATCAACGAGTACAATATATAGGACAATATTTGGTTTAGACGGTTGGAACCAACCTCAACTAAATCCTAAATAAACATCGCAACTAATCTCCATTATTTCTAAGTCTCCCCTTTAATGGAGAAATGGATTGTCTACAATACAAATGCCTAACATAAGTAACATGCATATTGGTCTGAGTCTCAGCTAGGCTTACAACTTGACTCTAACAATTTCATTTTGACCTTTCTTGTTGTCAAATAGTGATAAAGATGGAGCTTATTCCTTGGCTTGATTCTCCAAATATGTTTCATCTTGACTCTATTGTGATTCATTGTCCTCTTGGACTTGTTCTTCTTCATTTTGGAACTTAGTGGCTGACTATTGTTGTTTGTCCTCAACACTTCTGCAGGTTCTTGGAAGTGTTTGTCTTTAATGATTGAAAATTCTTCCAACTTCTCATAAGTGGGTTGCTTCCCTTCCCATATACAATCATCAATTTCTTGCTCAATGGACTGTTGCAACATCAATTCATAATAATACTTGATTTGTTCTTGGATCCACACCATAAAAATTGACTCAATATTTTCTTCATCAATATCGTCATTTTCTTCCATGTTTTCTTCATAATCATTCACTATTGAAAATGAATTGTTGTCTTGTAAACCTGCACACTAAAAAACATTGCTACTATCATATGAAAAATCATAAGAAGAACCATATTGGTTCTCTTCATTTTTCTCTTCTAAGAGAGCGTTCCTTTCTTCGTCTTTATTCCTTGCCTCTGATGTCACATAATAATCTTCATTTTCAACTTCAACTGTTATCACAACTGGTTGTTTCATGTCTTCAACCTCTTTACCAGGCTCTATCAGATTTTCTTTCACTTGGTTTGTGTATGAAAATGAGTTTTTCTTCTCACCAAACAATAGCTCATCAATAAGATGTTTCTTATGCATCAGAATTGACCACTCTTCATGAGATGAATAGTTTTCGTCAAATTTGACTAAATTTACCAAAGATTCACACAGGGGTTCATCAACGGTTACACATATATCTCCATCATCAATCTCATTTGAATTCACCACATCACTAAATATTGTTTCATAGGGAATTCCTTACATCATCAATCTCATTTGAATTCACCACATCACTAAATACTGTTTCATAGGGAATTTCCTTACTATGACATGCGACTTTATTGTTAGACACACTTTCTTTATTAATCATTGCAATTTCAATGCTACCATTTTTAGTAGCTATTCCAGTTACAAATATTTCAACACTATCATCATTTTCAATAACAACGTCGTCATGAACTTCAACATTCTCACTCCACTTCTTTATTTCAAGAATATCTCAAAATATTTTTGCACTAGGTATTTCACCAAATTCACACAAAATACTAGACAAAATATTTTCATCCACTGCTAATATAATAAGTTGTAATGTTATTGAACCTCTTCTCTTATCATAGAAATTGACACAACCCTTATGATCATAATGCAATAAATCTACTAACCATAGTAATTTTTTCATTTCAGTTTCCCAGGGTTCATAATTTATACCGGAGAAGAATGGCAAATTTGGCATCAATATTTTATATACTTCATCAAATTCTTCATTGATTTCTTCATGGTCTTCATTGATCTGGTCTAACATTGCATTCTGATCCTCAAGCATGGGTTCTTCATCTACAACTAGAAACACATCATACTGATTTTCAAAATCCAATGACTCTTCCTGATGATTCTTTCTCCTCATTTGTTTCAGCTCTCTCTAGAGCTGTCTAATTTTCCTTTTCTTACCCATGGTGCATTCACCTTTTATCTTTTTCCTTCTCTTTCTTAAATTGGAGGTTGTGTGAGTCCGACAGAATGGGCACGTACATCTCACTTCGCTATAACACATCCATGCAGCGGACCAAGTGCTTTCTCTAACAATAAAGTGCTTCAAGTTTCAAACAACAATAAATTCTCATGTAGATTTCTTCAAAATTTCTCGCAACATAATATAATTACAATCTCGGCTATGTATGGGCAATCTAATCTGTTAACTTATGGTCTTTGCAGTGTAAACAAATACAACAATGGCAGTGAATATGAGAGAAACGTCAACAGAGTATTGCAATACCCAGTGAATGTCACTACCCCCATTGGCGGATTGGTAACATATACTTATGGCGGAGTCTACGATGTTTTGCAATGCAGGCCTGGCGTCTCTCACCATGACTGCCAAATCTGTTCCGCTGCAACCTCCCAGATACTAACTTGGCTGGGAGAGACGGTTAGTACCGTGGAGAATCAACCCCCTGACGATCCTCCTCCTTTCCGGTTTACCTGCGAATTTCGACCCTCTTCTCCCTCGACGATGTGTAGATTTTGTCACGCACGCAGCGTTCGACTCCTTACTCAAGCACACATAACATTTGGCTCTCACAATCTTCCAGCGACTCTCACCCACAGGCATTAAGATCAGAAATGTGCTTTGATACCAACTTGAAAATAGGAGTAATGAAATGGAACGGGTTGCTCTCATGCGAGACAGTACCTGGAGGTCATCAAAGGCAAAGTCACACTGCGCTTTATTAAATCAATGAGGAGTACAATATATAGGATGATATTTAGTTTAGACGGTTGGAACCAACCTCAACTACCCTAAATAAACACCGCAACTAATCTCCATTATTTCTAAGTAACGTGGCATCGGGTCATGCCACAGTTCACATCTCATTGAAAAAAGCTAGCACCAATATGATGCATGTGATCTCTAGTAATGAGGTTGAGGTAGTGTGTGCTAATCACTCAAACTTGACAAGAAAATGTTGCACACATATTAATCCTCCCTAATCATCTTAAAGCGGCAATCATAAGACCATATAGTGATTTCTTAATATGATTAAGTAAATGTGAAAAAGTAAACAGGTTAACCAATGTATTCATAAATGCAAGGAAATTATGAACATTAAATCTCATTCATTCATTTAGGAAGACTATAAAAAATATGCATCATCTTCAATTGTTAACCATCAAATTAAAATTTATAATTAAAAGATGATTAATTGTGTCTATAGATGTAGGACTTTGAGAATAAATATTAATAAAACTTTGCATAACATCTCATTGGATAACAGCTCATGTAGCTATTATTTAGATTTCTGGCCAAACATGTCTGTTATCTACTCTGCAACAATAACTATCTTCCTTTAAGTCGCATCATGGGAAAATCAACTCAAATATATTCACCGAACACACCACCCGCAATAATGGATTGGTAGAAATATTTTCGTTGAACATTCTCATTTTACGTTTTTACCTTGTTCTAGTATGTTTTTTTTGGTCTATATGTTCAAATTCCGGAGAAATTTATCTTTGGCACACATGGAAGAGGAGGAGACTGTGGGCCGAACACGGTCGTGCTCGGCCACAGCCCTACCCTACGCTGGGGCAGCTCAAACGGTACGCCTCTGGGTCATATGATGCTGAATTGGGAGATATTCGTGCTCGGCCACAGCCATTCGGGGTCCTATAACTTATATTTGATATTATTTAATGTATAAGTAGGTTCTTTATGGGTTTTAGAACTTTGTTGTGTTGCCCAATTCAGAACTTTGTTTTTCCGTTGATAAGGAAGCGAGAAGAGCGTATCCGAATACGAGAGTAGCTTCCTTCTCCATCCCTCTCCCAATACGAATTGCCCGGCTTTAACAAGCGAAGGTAGCAGATGCGGATCCATATGCAGATCCCGCATAAAGAATCTGTGAACGATTATGTGCCTGCCCACCTAGCTCCAAAAGCTGGAAAAGTGGACCCGATCCGGCCATTTCTCTCCTTTCCTTCTGATTGAAGTGACGAAATTCATATCTATTTGCTTTGGTAGTGTGAATTTACGATATAATATTTTTTTAATTATTATTAATGCTATATATATATATTTTAAGTAAGTAATACATCATATACATTTGATTTAATAAGTGAAAAGGTTTTCAAATTTTGCTCATTAAGTACTTTGTCCATCTTATGCAATATTTCCTAACTCTAATGTCACACAAGTCTAGTTCACATGCAAGAGAAGTGTGATGTCACAATGTGATAAACTCTTTCTAACTTATGTAATAATTATAATTAGTTAAGGGGCCAAGTCTACTACTGCAATGCCACACACGTATCAATGTCAATATGATAAAAAATAGGTGCACCATCTCTGACTCCATCATTTAGGAAGTAATCTAATTTTTGAGCAAATAGACTTTCTTTTTAGTGATAAATTTGATAAGAAATTAGTAAACTTTTTAGACATGAGAAGAGTTTTTTGATTATCCATGTATAGTGGAACAATGTTATTAGGGGTTTTGTTCAATTCAGAATCATCTCTAATAGTCAAGAATTCAATAACAGTTTTGTCAGACAATTGGCTTAGGTTGATGGATAGTTGGTATGGATTGTTGGTTGTCATTGATGTCAACTATTGGAGAGTGATATTGTAGATTGATGTCAATCCTTAGTGATTGATGTCAACCCTTGGAGAAAGTACGGTAGCGAATTCCAGTAGCACAAATGTTTGGGTAATGGACCCATGTTTGTTTGATGTAAAGATGACTCATTATTGTCTTGTCATGGTTGATAATAAGTAAAAATGGATGAACTCCAAAGTGGTCCCCTTATGGTGAAAGCCCTGATGGGAAGACGCTTTGTGGATTGAGTTATCCTAGAAGTATGGTTAGAGAACCCATGCTTATTTATGGAACAATGAAATGAAGTTCAATGAATTTTTCAGTGAAGCTATCCTAGATGGATAGTTCTTGTCATTCCATTTCTGTTGGCATGTGGAACGTCACATAACTCCTCACGGTTAGAGAGTTATGGCCATGAGAAGTTGGAGAACCCAAGTTTGGGTAATGGACCCAAGTTTGTTTGATGGATAACGGTATGAGTTTTGATATATTTTCAGGTAATATTATTCTATATGGATAGTACATGTCATTCCATTTATGGTGGTATGTGGAATGTCACATAACTCCTCACAGTTTGAGATTTATGGCCTTACGAAGTTGGAGGACCCTCATATGTCATCTAGAAGCCCCAAAAGGTCAAAGTAGTCGAAGTGGTTTAAGAGATTTTAAAAGGTAAATAATAAAGTGAAGTTATGAGTGTATTATAATTCAAAGTGAAAACAAAATAAATTATTTCAATAATAAATTTAATGGAGAAATTAGAAGTGGGTTAACCCTAAAATAAGGAAAGTGGGCAAAGTAACCTAGAAGATGTTTTTAAAGAAACTACTTGGAGAGTATAAATAAGAGACAAGGCTCTCTCATTTTATATCACACTTGAGCATATTGAATATATATAGGCGTCTGAGGTAACCAAAGGATATCTAGTCGAATTTCTGAGGGAAGGTGAAGAAAAGAAGGCCGAAATTCAAGGAAGGATAAATTATTTTGATGATGCTTTCTAAAGTATGTTATTTACAGGTCATCTCACCATTTTCTCAATAATTTTTTTTCTAGAACAATTCATACCGTGAAATTTCTATGACATTGAGGAAAATTATCCAATTATTTGTGGTAAAAAATTAAGCTTGTGGGTCGTTGTATTTTTGGAGTTACACTCCGTGAAAAATAGGGTTTGTGGCTAGTCCTGAAACTAGTCTAAACCAGGTCTTTTGGTAAAAACATCATAACTTCTTCATAACAGATCCAAATTCAGTAAGACCAAATGTGTTGGTTAGAGTACAGTCTGTAGTATGTTTTTTAACAGTTTCATATCGATTCAACACATATTTCATACGGGGAATGCTCTACAAGGTTGCTCTCTAGAATAAACCAAAATTCAACAAGGTATTTCATTATTGTTATAACTCTTTTTTTGAGAGGTTCCAAGTAGTGACACCTGGAGGAATTGTATAAAACACACTGAAGAACATTGTGTATCAGTTTCAGATCTTTATTCATTACAGGTACAAAGTTATGATTATTTCAAGTTAGGGTTGTTGACTAATAAAAAACTAGACATGTGAGACTAGAAAAGTTTGATGAAAATGCTAGTCTCTTGTTGTTAAAGTTAATGAAGGTTTGCAAGAATGTGATCATATACACCAGGTCTATTACAAAGTTACAAATCATATTTGGATGATGAAATTGATGAGGGTATTTGGTTGAGGTACATGTCGGGTACATGGTTGAGACAAGTAGTTGATGAGTTGGCACATACATGAGGTGTATAGTTGATGATGTTGGTACATATTGATGAGTCATAGTTGATGAGTATTTTATATATGATTGGTACATACTTGGTACATGGTTGGAGGAACTTGTTAGTAGTATTGTTGACACATGGTTTATGGATGATGTAGCATACTTGTATTATTAGAAGCACATATTGATCTTGGTGATAATTATGAGCTGTTGTGTTATACTTGGTTGACACACATATTTGAGAGTTGTCTTGGTGATTGATATTGGTGAGTAAATCTTATTTGGTTGATAAATTGATGAGATAGGTTGTTGTGATAGGTTGTTTGGACAAGTTGTTATGACAGGTTATTTGTACAAGTTTGGTGCATGGTTGATGCGCTTGTTCATGATATAGGTTGAGGTATAGGCTGGTGCATGATTGATGCACTTGTTTATGGTACAGGTTGGTGCATGGTTGATGTACTTGTTTATGGTACAGGTTGATTACAGGTTGAGGTACAGTTTGGTGCATGGTTTATGCACTCGTTTATGGTACAGGTTAATTACAGGTTGAGGTACATGTTGATGCATGGTTCAGGTTATTGGTACAGGTTGTTCGGTACAAGTTTACAGCAATATATCTCACAGTGATAGTGTGACAATGGTTCCATCATTCTACTTATACGTCAGGGTGGTTGGACAGGGCAAGGACAGGTGGTTGTATCTACCTTCCGGTTGTAGCCGGAGAACATAGGGGGTTGTATCCTCCTTCTGGTTGTAGTTAGAGAATTGGGGAGTTGGAGCTTCCCTTAGGTTATAGTCTGAGAAACTAGGGGGTTGGAGCCTCCTTCCAGCTGCAGTTGGAAAACAAAGGAAGTTGGTGCTTCCAATGAATGTAATTCTTCAAGACAAATAAGAAAACATATTTTGTGGTTTTCTCCCGCTTTGGGTTTCCACATAAAAAAACTAGTGTATTGTGTATGTGTATGATTGTTCATTTGTTCATTGCTTATTTACTCTGCAGTTATTGGATGATAATGCTACATTGATATAACACTTGGATTATATGGTGAAAAAGGATTATATTGCTCTATTATTGATTCACCCCCCCTCTCAATAATCCAACAAGTTTTAGATCAATAAGAACCTTACCTTTTTGTATCGTGAGATCCCACTAATTAGAAAAAAATTTGCTACAAAATTAGACAGTGTCATTTAAACCTCAATTCTTTAAAAAACATGCTAAAAAACAATGTTATGCTAGTAAATTAATTCAAATCTTCAAGCATGTATGCACCACCACAACATGTAATAACTAACACTCATTTCACCTTGTTTTTGGCAATCTCCCCAAAAATTTCAAAATCTCAAGATTATTGAAACAACATATTTCTATTGTTTATATTGTAATTTTGATCTTCTAAATCAATTTAGAAACTTAATTTTAATTTGCAATTGCAGTTTTTGGTAGGCAAGATTGCAGCTTATGGTTGGGGCAATTTTCAAAAGACAATTCCTACCATAAATGTGGTAAGGAAACATGGGTAGAAGGAGTGCCCTTTATCCCACACTCGTTGCCATACTTAAACAACACATCATGGAAAGTTCACGTTCACTTGTGCAATCCATATGTAAATAATGACCTTCGCTAATCATATGAAAATATATGTAGCAAATGCATTAGCACGTGTCATTTGACATGGAATAATTTCTTATCAAACTTAGTTGAGTTAAATCTTCTAAATCGTTTATTTTTGTTAATCTTATCTTATCAAAGAGTGTTGTTAATGCTTTTATTAGAGTTTAAGTGGTATAAAAAACAAAAAATCAATAGTTAATAGATAATAATAATAGTAAAATATAATTAAATAAAAGAGGGAGATATAGTCCAAGTGAGCCATTACTTCATTTTGTATTCAACAAGTCTATTAAAATCAAGTTACTCTATGTAAAGTATATGCTTGAATATCATGATACAAGTTATGTTATATTAATTTCATATCTCATTTTGTATGAAATGGTATCGAAGCAATTCACCCTAGCTTGAACAACCACCATAAGGGATTTGTTCCCTTCTTCAAGATTCTTTAGCCACTATAGGGATCCACTCCCTTGCCTTACTTGGAAATAACCAAAGGATTCGCTCCCTCCATTTGCAATAGTTATTTTTCTTGTGTTCCTAGATTCTACAACCACGACAAGTAGGGAACCCAACCTCCCCTCTATCTGGCATATGCTGCCAAGCTTAGAGGGACAAGACACCTTACATACTTTTACAATTGTGGTGCTTTCTTCATGGCACTATGACCACTCTAACCATTGAGTAGATTCACTAGTGGCACTTTGACATATATTAAAATCTTAGGGTTCATCCCTCTAGGTATTTGAACATATTTATTTTGAATCTCTGTGACTTGCATGATTCCTTGTCTTGGAAAAGATGTGGGATTTCACACATGATCGCTTCTTGAATATTAGCTTCCAATATGAATTTTTCCCTAAATATTATGATCTCTACATCATTGTGTCTAGCCTCATCCACTCTGTCATACATGATCCAACATCCATGCATCCCTTTCTACAATATGAGGCAAGCACACTTACACCTATGTCTTTGATGAATGTTTCCCTACCACTGCCACAATCATTACCAACAACCATTGTAATCACTTCTTTAAACATATCCCCTTAGCCTCCTCTTGCACATAGCTCAAAAGTTCACAAAATTATGGACTCTCATGATTATTCTCTTCAGAAAAATATTGGACAATATTTTAGGATAAATACATCATTGAGCCTTGCAGCCAAACCTCCAACAGAGGACAACAATGTTGCAATTTTCACAACTATGTTAGAGTATGTTTCTCTCCATAGAAGGAATGGTGACATTTCCTTGAGCAAAGGATGCTCTCCAATGGTGAAATTTCTCAAACTCCATGCATGACACAAGACTTGTCAATATCCATTTGTGCTATGGTGCCAACCACTATACATAGTCCTATTTCTATGTCTTTATATCTCAGAGGTTTGTTATACCTCACATTTCAAAAACATGTTATACCTTTACATGTAGGCATAGGGAAAATGCAATATTTTAAATAAGTCCATTCATGATTTGAAGAATGAGAAAATAAAGGTTTTACCTGGCCGATGATGTTCGAGTTGCAACTTTGTGAAATCTAGACCTAATGGCACTTTGAATATGAATCGTTCTCGTTGTGTTTCTTAGTCATTTGATGTTAAGGAAATGTAGTAGAATTTTCCTAACACGTGGAAGAAAGGATTTTATGTTCTAAGTGTAATTCATTGTTTTCCAACCACTAATAGCTCCAAGGAAAGCGTCTTGATAGGGAAAATGAGCATCTACAATAAAGGTACCACACAAAACTGTGTTATTTCCCTAGGATCACAACACGTCCTTTACAAAAATGGTGGAATAGGCCCCGGAGTTGATCATGGTATTTCCAAAATGGAAGCATCCCCACCCGACAACACTTCCACGACAATTGAGGATGAAGTTTTAGCTAGCGCTCTGCAAAGAGAGGAACTCGTGGAAGCATTGAGATATTTGGAACCATCGAATGTCCAACCAATGAGTGGCATATTGTACATGTTGGATGCTAATGGTGATTACAATACATCTCAAAAGCCTATGCAAACCCTACTAACTACATAAGGTATTCAATTCATCGATGATTTTTTTCTCTAGCAATTGCATCTCTGATAACGATTATAACATTCAAATTGTTTCACCAATAAATAATGGTAGTATCTCTTAGTATCTCTCTATCGAACCTGACATCCTCTCAATGTGCTGGTGATAAAAGACAAAATGGAAAAATAACTTCTAGGTGTTGAGATAATCACCACCAAGAAGCAAAGTTTTGTAAGAGACCATAATTACATTTTGAAGTCTCGCCCATCACATGTTTGTAACTTGAAACCAATAATGAGGATGACAAACACTCTTTATTCATTAGGACAACCTCATTATGGATATATTAGAACCCAACATTGCAATATAATAACTCCCTTGCCCAAATTCTAAGTAAATTCAACACACTCTTTCCAACGTTGTTGGTCAGCACATGGTTGGCTAACATAATTGATCACATGATATGTTTTTATTCACATTATCTCATGCTTGTTCCAAAAAGATAACAAGCCTATAGGACCCATGAGAATCGAGCTTTCCCTTATTACATTTTTGTGGATGAATATTCATTTTCCAATTAATTTAACACATCTCTTAAATAAAAAAGATAGTGGAAACATTATCCACTTATCAAAACACTATGAAGTGAAAGGTAATAAATAATATAAAAAGGTTAGTGGATAACAATAATAATAAAATATAATTAAATAAAAGAGAGACATAGTTAAAGTAAACTCTTTCCCACACCTATAAAAAATAAATTACTTTATATAAGAGATATACTTGAATATTGAAATAAAAATTATATTTTATTAATTTTCTACATCATTAAATGTCCCAAATAACATATCGTTTATGTTATAGTTAAACTATAATACAAATTTAAAACTTTCCAGTAGAATAAATATCCCCAATCTCAATATACTAATCCCATTAATTATACTCTTAAAGGGGAGAAAAGTAAACTTACAATAGATGAAAAAAAATCTTAGAAAATATTATTCTCCACATGATTGGTCTATCACATATCACGAGAGTTCTATGATGTTGCAAAGAACCCATCTTATTACATCGATTTGGCATATATATTTATATATGTTAATCAAAATATCATTTCCAATTCCTATTAGCTTTTACATCAATAATGGTTATTATTATGTTACAGCAAGTAGATCTGGTGATTTATGTTAACCAAAATATCATTTTCAATGCCTATTAGCTTTTACATCAATAATGGTTATTATTATGTTACAAGAAGTAGATTTGGTGAGCCTTACGGGTTGCCTATTTACTTTTGTATTTTAAAGTGCAATTTAGTTTTATGTTTGTATAACGGTCTCCTCACATTTCGAAAGGGTGAAGGGATTATAGTACATTGATGTTTAAAGTTTAGTAATTAATGTTTTTATTTTTATTTTTATTTTTTATATTAATTTTTATATTTTATTTATTATCTTTTAAGTTTAATTTAATAAAAAGTTTTATTTTAAATGTGGATAAATATTGTGTTTTGATTTGTTGTTGTTGAGTTTTTTTGTTTTAGTATAATCTAGCATGAATATATTTTTTATTTAGATGAAAATTCCTTATGTTAAATTTAGGGAAAGATTTCTAGTTTTCAATAATTGTGACTACTCTTTAAGTGTGTTGTATTGATATGTTTCATATGTACACCATAAGCATTTATTATTTTGATTTGTTGGGGGTAACTTTAGCTCAATTAATGTTCTCTCTTTAAAATTAATAAGTTAGATATAATTCTAATAATCTTTCTTCATCGACTTCCTTGCCAACCTCTCTGCATCACCTCACTATCTTTAGTTTGTGTCTGTTATCTAATCCTCACCAATATTCCTACACTTCCTTCTTTAACTATTAGAGGGTTTGAGACCCATTCATTCTCCACTTAAAGTAAACTGAGTGTAGATAACATGAAACATTGATTGATTGAAGCAATATGATAAAATCATAGGTGACCAAGGAGAGGAGCCAAGTGGTTTTATATAACTTGCAATTTCATCTATAGGTCGGAGAAGCACATAACTAGAAAGATAGAGATTAGTATTTGTGGCCATCCATGTCTTCCAAATGCTCTGTTGTCGAGCATCCATCAAGAATGGGTTGTCATGTCTATTGAGAATGAGAGAATCCACCATATTGTGTTTTTTATTTCTCTATGGTAGATCAAGTGAGAAGCCGACTTGTGTTTTTTAATTGTGTGGTAGTTCAAGTAAGAAGTTTCCTTGTGTTCTTTTTGTGTAGTGGGTCAAGTGTTGTGAAAATTGGTATTTCATATATATGATGATGCCAATGAGTCTTCCTTTGTGGAAATCAACCCCTAATCAATGGTGTTGTCACAAACTTGTGGATGTCCATATTGAGTTCAACAATGGGACATGTGAATGGTACAAAATAGAGGGTAGAAACATGTAGATAGAGTTTTTCAAAGAATTTTCCTCTCTAGAATCATACCTTGGGTTGTCAAAGAGTCATAATCCTAATGAAATTTTGAGCTCTAGTAAATATTTCAATTTATTATTTATCTATTTGTTTTCTCATGCAAGTAGATTCTAATGACATTTCTTACCTTATGATAGAGGAAGTGTATCACACCACACTAAGCCTTTCACCAAGGGAAATGTTGCTCGAGCGTGTTGGTTGTTGATGAACCTACTTGTGCATTTATCAAATTATTTAGTGCACATGGTAACTTTATTAAATTGTGTCTCGAAATGTATAACAAACAATCTAAGTATGTTAATATAATTTACATACCAAAACAAATTCTTTATTCCATTTGAAATATATCAATCCCACAACTTTATTATGGATACTCTATTTCATTTCTTGATAATAAAGTTGTTATTGTTGTTGATAAATGATCCAAGGGTCTCATTGTTAGGTTGTGACATGCATGAGAAAATCATGCTTTGGGCTCACTTGACCATAGGTATTAGGGATTTGCAAAAGGATATGGTGTAGATATCACGCTAGGGATAATATGATGGTGCCACCATACTCTAGGGAAGCTTTTTGAAATGTCCCATGGTTTGATGTCTGATGAATACTCATTATGGAAATTTCATTTTTATGTTTAAGTTGGTTTAAAAGTATCCACTACATATGAATATATCTAAATATGGTGTCATTATGACTCACTACAGTTTGAAACTCAGTCAAATTCTTCCTTATGTCATATAAATTTGACTACATAGTCACCCCTCAATTGTTCATGTATGCAGCTTATGTGAGATGCATACTTTACAAAAAAACAACAGTAATGAAAATGAATGGTATGGTACTTTGTTGAATATAAGGATCATTTGGGAGCTATGATTCTTCTTCATTGGCTTCTTGATCCAATTTTTCATTGCCTACATTATATTCTTCTACATCTCCAACATCCACATAATTGTAATGTACCCAACCACCATGGTTGGGCCACGTCAGCTAAAACTTTCTCTTTATCAACTATGATACCATTTTAGTAACGTACCTAGCCTCCAACTAGGAAACAATACGTGCATAATACACATAATGTGAAACTTCTGCTAATTAAAGCCATTATTTTAGTGTTATCTGTTTTCCCATAGCCCACAACTACAATTTATAACATATTTAACTACAACTATAACCATAAAAAATATGCATATGAAGCATGCTAATAATCAACAAGAGATGCAACTAAACCATTCATTACGACAACATATAATTCATTCTCATTCACATGGAGTTCATGCACAATAATAACACATGTAAATAACTCAGTACAAGATTAAACACTTATCTTAAACAAGAATCGTGCAAGAAACTGCTTGGGACATACATTCCACTCAATCGTAGAATGATTGTTCCAAATATCAACAACCATTCACTCCCAAGCTGAGGCTAGAAATCCACAAAAGAGGGTGGTCTCTAACTGATCAGGGGATCAAATTTTGCTCAATTTTCAAAGTGCTTGGAATGAGACGAAAATAGTGCCATTGCGTCTGTCTCATTTTCCTGATTCCGATGGTATATTTACTTTCGGAAACAGAGTCCGTATGGAGGAGATATCGCGATCTGACCGCCAAGCCAAACAGGTAAAAATTTGGGATGTTGACTGTATCTATCCGTACAGTCCGTACATCCATGTGGAGGGCCATACCATCATGATGGCGTGGAAGTATGATGACGTGGTGCATATTGGTTGGATGTTCATTGGCCAGTAACATGATGACACGTGTCCGTTTGGGCGAATAATGTGAGGACACGTGGCCCAATCTGAGGGCGCCACGTGTCACTCATTCGTTGGTCATTATTTTCATATGTAAAAGTTTGTGGGAGTCCGCGGGGTTCGACCCCTGGACCTCCCCTCTTGTAAAGACTTTGTAACACTCCGCTAGCCAACTTTCCGTCACATGTTCCTTGTTTAAAAGGTGGGAAACATTGTATTTAAATTTGCATTTGTGTTATGTTGGAAAGGGGGGTCGGGCCGGGGCTTAGCCCCGACCCGTGGCTATATGCAAACATATATATGACTGTAGCATATATTAAAACCCGAATATATATGGCGCGCATTCCATTTATATGGTATTGCATTGCAATGTATTTATAATGTATTTATTATGTGTTGCGTGGGGTTTGAAACCACGACCCGCGTGTTTAAATTGGCGCAGATTTTTCAACGGAAGTTTGTACGGTTTGAACGGTTAAACTTCTTTTGCACCCAGCCTTTGGTCTTATGGCCATGTGCCCAGTTCCGAGGCGGTTAGTGGCTGGAGGCGCCCTAACCGTTCTACGGTTTGTACCGGTGCGCGATTGCATACGGGTCTTGGTTTTTCCGCTTTAAAGAGCGTGTGTGCTAGGTTTGAAGCACAAGGGTGTGAATTGTAGAACCAGAGACAACATAGTTGAAGGGGGAGACTTCAAGGAGGCTATATTCTTCATTTTTCGACCGTTTCAGGTGCCGAAAGAGCCCAGACAGGGGTTTTGGGACGCTGCCGAGCCATTGGAGCAGTCATTTTGTCATTTTGAGCACTGTAAGGCATGTTTTTGAGCACTTTGAGCAATTTAATAATAATGATCCATTGGAAGCTGGACCAGGAGATGTAGCCCAGGTTGGGGTGAACTCCTTTATCAAGTTGCTGTGTTTATGTCCGATGTTCAATGATTTATGTTGCTGTCTATGTGTATTTTCTACATAAGTAATCGTTAATTATGTGTTGCAAATTGATCTGGTTGCTTTAAACACATAAACATTTCACTTGTAATTATTATTGAAGTTTCAAGTCTTCTTCATTTTTAGATCAAGTTGGTATCAGAGCACTGGTTTTGAAGACTTGATTGTTTGCAAGTTTTGTTTCTGATGCTCACAAGGTTGAAACTCACACGAGGAGAAGGTCAACTTGTGGAGCCAAGTTCTTATCCGACGAGGAGGAAGCAGTTTCATTCACCGCGAGTTGTAGAGAGACATTCACCAAGCATGGCGGATGCAGAAGATCATGAACGTGTTCCAGATGAAGAAGCAGACCTCAGGCAGACTCTCATGCAGATGAGAGATATGATGAAAGCCATATTGGAACGAACCATGATGTCGCAGGGTGAAGGCTCTAACCCTTCAATGCATAAGGGAGGCGGTGGTGACAAGACTCCAGACAAAGATGGAGGGAATGGTGCTTCTCCACCACCCTCTCCTCCTCCATCATCCTCATCTTCTTCTTCTTATTCTTCTTCAAGTTTGAAACATCTTCCCCATGGGCATGGTAAAACGCCTTCGCAAATTCCTTCATTAAAGCTTGATATACAATTTGAGTTGCCAATTTATAATGGAGAAGTTAATGCTGAAAAGTTAGATAACTGGATACGACAAATTGAAGTTTATTCTAGAATACAAAAGATTCAAGATGATGAAACAAAAATTCAGTTAGCTTCTTTAAGATTAGATGGC
>ML781167.1:463620-491138 GCA_009831015.1 Picea engelmannii | reverse complement strand
GTGGGAGACTAAGGGCTCTAAGGAATAAGGCCCCCGCCTTATTGCGCGCCCCTTAGAATCATCATGAGTGACTGTCGCAGTCTGCCCTCACGGCATCGTGGATCCTCTCGAACTAGGTAATCATTAACCTACAGTTCGAGCCACGGCGGGAGTGCTAGTAGGCTGTGGCAGGGCTGTTGTCCACACCTCTCCTTCAACCTCTCTGGAAATCGTGTGTGGCCCCTTTACTCCATATGTGAGTCTAGTCGGAAATCTATCGTCAGCCTGCATCATCAACAATCATGTCAGAACATGTCAACATCATATCATCAAATCAATGAAATATCACAACAAATAAATCAACCCAAATAGCACACTCTCCGACTCAATCCAGAGTCCAAGGGGTTCACTGATGCCTCTGCATCATCAAGGTCCAAAACCTTGCACACTCAATAAAACTGAGTCAATAGCACCTGTCTACATCAAATAGTAAAACCTCATGTCGTTTGTCATAACGCATCATAATCAAGTATAAATGTTTTAACATCAGAAAAGTACAGATCACTTGTGAGCAAGTGTCCTCAAATAATAAGTTTTCTCAGTGCGCCAGAGCGAGATGTTACAGCTTACTGATCTTCTTGATCTATTTCTTCTTCTTCTTGATATTATTTAGTTATTTGATTCCAAGATATATTTACTATTCTTTCACATCATTAATAATTTTGCTTAGTTTGTACTCTGTCTTTATATGTTTTGAACTCCTTTTATTTCTTTCTTCTTTAGATATTATTTGTTTTATTCATCGCACTATTCCACAGACTGATTTGCTTTTGAGAGTCCATCATCATCATCACTGTTTTGTGCACCATAATCTTCTTCATCTTCTTCTTTAGAAATTCTTCTTCCTTGAGCTTGTTCCTCTTCATATGCAAATCTCTGAATTTCACATTCCTTATTAAGAGTTTCATCCATCAGTTTATTGTTATCAATTTCTTCATTTTTAGGTGCAAGATATTCATCATATTTATTTCTTTCTGCTTTATATTTTCTTCTCCATATCTTTCCATAAGACACTCTGTTTGATGAACTTTTCTTTTCTACATTTGTCCTTTGAGATTTATCTTCTTTATTTTTTCTTCCAAAGTTCATTAGATTTCCTTCCTGACTTGTATGGATTATTTTTCATGGGTTGTCTTCTTGATTTCCTATAGTCTTGGGATTTGTGCCCAAAATTATCACAGTTGTAGCATCTCATGGTATGAAAAAACTTTGTTGTTTGCACAACATAATTGCATCTCGAACATCTCATTAAGTTATTGGACCTTCCTGATTTTTTATTTTCAGGACTCTTGCATTCCAATGCTTTGTGACAAAAATTTTTACAAGAAAAGAAATAACTATTGAAGGTGTTTCCATACTCAAGTTTGTTGTGACATAAGAAGTCTGTTTTTTATATGTTTCTTGTTTTTTAATTTTATAGCTTCCTCCTTTAAAAAATTGCATGGTTTGTATTTGGTTTGTGATTGCACTTTTTTCTTTTGAGGAGGATAATCCTTTCTCATGTTTGTGAATGGTTTTCCACTTGCCACCTTCTTCTTTCTTATTGTACCCAAGACTAGTTTTGTCATCGGATGGTATTTGATTATTCCAGATCTTATCCAGGATGGTTGAGTTGTTCTGGAATTTGACAGTTTATTTTTTCTTTTCATTCTTCTTTTTGAGGTTGATAACTTCCAATTCCAACATGTGACATGTTTCTTCCTTTTTAGTCAACTGGATCCTCAAGTCTTCTTCTATTTCCTTAGCTTCTTCAAGTTGAGTCTTTAAACTAATGACTATTTCTTCTGTATCATCCAAGACTTCTGTGAATTTATTGGTTTTGTCATATGTCTTCAACTCATCTATTTCTTTTGTTAGATCAACAACTTCAGTCTTCAATCTTTTGATTTATTCCTTGTTTTCTAGCTGAATTATTTTGAGGTTGATGAATTCCAATTCCAGTGTGTGACATGATTCTTCCTTTTTAGTCAACTAGCTCTTTAGTGTTTCTTCACTTTCCTTAGATTCTTCAAGTTGAGTCTTTAAACTGATGACTATTTCTTCTATCTCACCAAGACTTCTATGTATTTATTAATTTTTTCATATGTCTTCAACTCTTCTATTTCTTTGTTATATCAACAACTTCATTCTTCAATATTTTGATTTCTTCCTTATTTTCTAGCTGAATCTTTTTGAGGTTGATGACTTCCAATTCCAACGTGTGGCACGATTCTTCCTTTTTAGTCAACTAGCTCTTTAGGGTTTCTTCAGTTTCTTTAGCTTCCTCAAGTTGAGGATTTGGAGTGTTGACCAATTCTTTTGTTTCTTATAAGTCTTATGTGCATTTATTGAGTTTGTCATATGTCTTCAATTTGTTCATTTCTTTTTGTAGATTAACACTTTTAGTCTTCAATATTTTGATCTCTTCTTCTTTGTATTCTAGAAGAGTCTTTTGTTCATGCTCTTCATGCTTGTTATATTTATCTAACTATTTTAGTAACAACATATCTTTCTTTTGAAGTTTCTCCAACTCTTCTAAAGTGCACATAACTGTGTATTCAAGTTGGTCAAGAACCTCCCTAGTAAATTCAATATATATACCATTTCCTAGTTCCAAATTAATCACTTCTAATTTAGCTACAACATCAGTCTTAAAATATAATAGTTTTTCTTTAGTGAATACTGAGGTATTCATTAATTCCTTTATGTAGTAGTCTTCTATGTTGATGACTGAGGTTTACATCAATTCTTTGATGAAATTTTCCTCTTATGTGTTTTGTTCTTCAATCTGATTGGAGTTCTCTTTTTCTATGTCTTGTTCTTTATTCTGATACAAATTCTCCTTTTCTATGTCTTGTCCTTTATTTTGATAAGAATTCTCTAGATGGAGCCATATTACTTTAGCAGAGTTGCAGTGTCCCATATTTTCTTTGCCTTGGTTTGACAATACATTCTGGATTTCCTTTAATTCTATTGAATTATTTTTCTTTGCTTCTTTTCAGTTTTGGATTTGTTCTTTGAGGTAGTTGAGTACCAAGGTTTAGATACTATTGAGTCCCAAACACAAGATCCTCTTGACTTCAGATACCATTTCATTAGTTCCCTCCATGAAGAGTAGTATGTTCCATCAAATAAGGGAGCTTCATTGTCAAATAAGGGAGCTTCTTCAGAATCTACCTTCTAGTGGTTAAATTGTGTTGAAGGTACCTTCTTTGATACCAATTGTTGAAACACACATTGACACTAAGAGTTGGGGGGGTGAATCAGTGTCTGGAAATTTTGGCTACTTTTAACACTTTCATATATTAACTAAATTAACTGAATAAGATATATGCATTGCAATTAATTGTTCATAAACATGTATAACAAAAACTGTATGAAGTAGGTAAAATATCATTCTTTTAACTTGAATGAATACAAATAAAATTAATCCTTTAATATTTTCAACTTCAATTGAATATGAAAGATCCAACTCTTTGATACAAGACCTAGCTTGTAGTTCTCATATCCAACTGAGATGTGAGGAACTCAATCCTCATGACAAAACTCAACTTGTAACTAGGCACCAACCTGATAGAATGAACTTTCATTCAATCAATTATATATATATATATATATCCACCAAAGGGTGTCACTTTGAAACAATGTGTCCTTTTTGGAATGAAACATTTCACCCCTTCATTTAATTAACACAAATGGTAACTTTTATTAATTGATTTTCATACACCAATTTGGACAATGATTTTCATATGAATATTATGGAGTGATGGAAACAAAATTTAAAATTCTACAACATGGGTTTCTTGCAGAACATTCCCAATTAGCTGATAAGTAAGAAATTTCCCCAGAAAGTATGTGAGGTGTCCGGTATAGGCGATTCTTTGAAAAAAACTTGCCCATATTTTATTTTCGTTGTCTGATGCCAGATCGACTTCAGTACATATTACCTTTTCATGAATGTCTAAATCGACCTCCACATATCTCCTTTGTTGGTGATTATTTAAACTCAACTTGTAAAAAATTTACTTGATGGTTATATTAAAATTGGTTCCCTCTCAACTTCAAGTCACTAAACATTTGACTTGGTCTCACCCTTTTTCGTATTTGCTTCCTCATTCGACCGAAAAACATTTTTTTGGTCGACTCAACTATGATAAATTTTGACTTGATTATTTAAATTCTAGTCGACCCATATTTCTTCAGCCTCGACCTAAATTGTATTTAAGTTTGATTCGACTTCGACCTTTAGGTTACTTCTTTCTTGGATCGATTCGACTTGGAAGAAAACTGACTCGAGAAATTTGGCTTTGGTCGTCTCGACTTGCTTTGGCCGACTTTTTTTTCTCGACTCAATTTTCCTTTGACTTCGACCTTCAGTTGGTCAACTCATCTTGAAATCGATCAACTTTTCTTCTCCAAATTCTATCAATATTCAGGCTTGCAATTGGTCGACTTGTCTTCGATGCATATTGTAGTCGGTCGACTTTTCTTCGACACGTATTGTAGTCAATCGACTTCCAGATAGTCGACCTTATTGCTGTTTGAATCGACTCTAATTTTGACTCGATGGTGTCAATGCTTCCTCACCAAATATCCACCATTGACATTTTGTTGGCACAGGGGAAGACCCAGGGTTCAATGCTTCAAAAGCGCACCAACAAAACCCTAACTACAGGCCCTTTCGACAACACCTAAGAAGAAGATGAAGTCTCACCCAAGGTAGAGGCAGGGGGGGTTGCATAACTCAATTGTCTACAACCTAGTAGGGACACATATATGTGATTACAACACTTAACAAAGAACTTAGCCAATGATATGCATTAAGTTATGATTCTTATTCACATCATAGAGTAACCCTTATTACAGATCAACGAAGTAGTAATCAAGATTTAAGCACATCTAATCATTTAGCACATAGCATCAGAGAAGATCCAACATTTATTCATATATAAATCACTAAGAATCAATGGATCTACCTATCACACATTAAGAATAATGCATTAAGAAAATAGATACATAAACATGATGAACAACATTGTATAAAGCACAACAACACAGGATATACGTGGTTCACCCCAGTGTGGGGCGACATCCACCAACTTCTTCTTCTTTATTAGTCTCCTTCAATCTTATTATAGGAACTAAGCCATAGATCCAACTCTAGAAAGGACATGATATCTGCGCACACCTCGCCAAATCCTCCTTCCCCGAATTAGGTCATGACACAAATCCATACACAATTCGTGCACAAAGACTCTTACAATACTCTTGCACTTAGCTCTGCAAGTCTTAAAACATTCCCTTGCACTAAGCCAATTACAATTCTTTGCACATAGATAACACTAGCACTTAGCCATAGGCGACTTATTACATCACCTAGCTACTTATTTATACATTACAAAAAGGCCTAAACATGGGTTAACCCATGGGCCGACATCCCATACCCGTTACATAAACCCTAAAATCTCCAAAAGCCTGCAAAAATGGGCAAGACCCTGCGATCTCTGCTTCACCTGGGTGCTCCGTCTTCTACCATCCCGTCGAAGTCCAAAAAATGGTCAAACCTGACCAATGTTTCCTCAAAACTTGGTCAAGGGCCAACATGCCCCCAACACTCACCTGTGACTCGTCCTGAGTCACTCTAATATGGGTAATACCCCTTCGAAGGCCTCGAGGTTAGGTCGAGCTGCCTCGACTTGCTGCTTTGCCAGAGCTTCCTGCTCAATGAACTTCTGAAATTACTTGCTCGGTGACAGGCCCTTCTAGGCGTTGTTGTACTGTCGTGACCATTTGTTCCCACTGTGAGCCTTGTCCCTTGATCTCTTTAAAAAATGTGCAGGCTTTGTCCTGCATCGGCTGGAGTCACTATGTCACCTCCATAAATCTGCTTTGGATGGCAGTGACCTGTTGTTGGACTGTGAACTACTGTTGTGACCTCTTCATATTCTCTACTGTAGTAAGTAGCTTCATCCGTGCTTGCACAGTTGATGCCTGTTGCTTCGCCTCCTGGAGATGTGCCTACAATTCCCTAAGATTTGGGTCTTCTTGAAGACACTCATAGGTATTCGCACTTATATTACTTAGTTGCTTACATTCTGAGGCCAACACCCAGATTCTTTCTACTGTGCTCCTGGCAATTTCTTCCCTCTGATCCCGCACTTCTTGTGGAGTGCTAGGTATTGCTTTTATTTCCAGCTCTGCTACTCTTGCTTGAAGCTGCTGAATGGCTTCATTGATCTTCCCTACTTGGCTCTCGATTGTCTCTTCTTCCATCTGTGCCAAGCCTGACACAGAGCAAAGTGCTTTAGTCACTAACCCTCTAACCCCAATCTGCTCTGCAAGCAACTGGTATTTCTCTTTTTGGATTTTCTCTTTGTCCTCTTCGAACTTCACCCTAAGGTCATCTTTCTCTTGTTGCGCAACTCAAAGTTTCTCTAAGGCCTCCTCCTTTTATTGCTTGAAGGCCTCTGTGGCCTGCTTCTTTTCTTCTTAGACTCGACGAAGTCGAGTCTCTATCGCATCTGCTAATCTGCGTAATTGGGTGGGCTCATCTCCCAATTCTACATTCTCTGTTGAAGATGGCGCAGTAGACACTGTGCGGATCGAATGGATAGCTTGTTGTATCCCCTTCAGCTTCACCTCGATTCTATCATACATCATCTCCTACTTTGCTTCATGTCATTGTAAGATATCCTCTGAAGCATATTCTACAACTGCGATGATGAGATCAACATCATCCATTGTGATAACATTCTATGACTGAGGCTTGTTGGCTCGGGTCTACTTCTGTTCTGAGGGTTTCTGTGGATAAACGTTCCTTTTCTTTGACTTCTTGGCCTTTGTAAGGGGATCCTTTGGTGGTGTCACTTCACCCTTTTCTTTATTGTCTTTTTCCCCTTCCTCCTCTTGGTTTACTTCATCACCTCCTCCTCCTCCAGGTGAGTCAGGCACAGTTTCCTCTGACGCGTTTTCCTTATCCTCACTGTTTATGTCCTGCACTTCCTCCTTTTTCTTATTTTTCTTTGTGCTGCTCTATCCATCATACTCAGTCCGGGTGACCAAAGGAGTTCTGATGATATCGAGGTCAAAGAGTTCTACATCTTCGACCGGTACAAGGAATTCAACTAGCCATTCCTTGGTTATCTCCTGCATGTCTTCATCGGTCAATTTATAGTAAGACTGCAACTCCTCTTTACTTTCGTCCTTGCACGCAGTGATGTAGATGAAGTGTCGATGTGTGTGGAACTTCGTTAGCAGCCTGTATGTATGCAAGGTGTTCGGGGTCATTCGGGGGAATGATTCAATGGCGCGCTTGAGTTGTAGGTAGTAAGCGTGGAACACCGCATTTGATTTCCACTGCTTCGCCATATCACTCATATACCATAAGGTGGTGAACCTCATGACCAATGGCTCCGATGGCTCGACTTCCGGGAATGTTGATCCCTCCAACATCTCCCAAGAGATAAATGCAATGAGAATCAACAACCAACTTAAGTGAAATTTGTAGCCTTGGTCCTGTGCTTCGCGATAGTCATTCTCTAACTCATTGACGAGGTAGCTCGCCTAGGTCATCTGCATTCCTTCAACACACTTCCCTGCGAGGTCGACTGCGAACCCTATGACTTGCGTAGGGCAGTTCTTTCTGACGAGCTTTCCCACTATCAACTGAAAAGCTAGGCGCACTGCGCCATCCTGGATGGAGGCTACCTTGTAGCCTCACTTCCCCTTCTCCATATCGCCATACACCTCCTTGATCCGTTGTGCTAGGGAGTGATCTGGTGTCTTCCCTAAGTAGAACTGGTGAGGGTTTGGTCCTTGCATGCTCAATCCAGTGATCAGGTGGATCAAAGTTGGATCCACAATCACGTGGCTATGTAACCAGAGATAACCTCCATGGTAGCATGACAAGAGGATTTTAACGCACGCGTTAACCTCATGATGTCTGTCGAAGTGGGGGATCTTCATCACGTTCAAGATTTCTAATCACGTGATCTCTTTAATACATGGTTGGGGAACTATCTTGGGCTTATTCCCAGTCGTCTTGATCAAGTATCTATGCGGTTCAAGCATCACATATTTCTTTCAATATCCAAGGTTGAAATCATTGATCTTGAGATCTGGGATCAGTCCCAAGTGTGGTTTGACTACGTGTATCCCCTTCGGGAGGTACACAGTGATTAGTGTGTACTCGAAATCACGTGGGACACTACCACAACTAACCGTGCCAGCTAGAGGTGGGATGTAGTCGGGCAAGACCGACGAGATCTGCTTCATGTTCGCCATATCTTCGCGTTTCTTTCTTATTTTCTTAGTCGCAGTTTAGGATGACGTAGATCGATGCCCAATCGAGGGGGATTCTTTCAATCCGCCCGTCGATGATGCCTATATACCTACATGCATGACTTTATCAACCATGAGGTTGATCAAGATCTCTTCTACATATTTCTCTACTACACTAAGGTCGCTCGACATACACACTTGTAATCAAATAACTCAGGTAGGTGAATGGACACTCAAGGTAATCAAGTCAATGACAAGGTCTAGACAATACAACGCGATATGTGATCAATTCTTTGTTAGCTCAAATATCTCAGTTTGAAAAAGTGGTTCCGGTGTGACACTCGATGAATTAAATAAGCAACGTCATAATAGATTCCTTCAATTGGTCAAAATGCCTTAATCAATACAAATCCATCCGTTATGGTGCGGTCTCAACGGTCCAATGGTGATCTTTCTGGTAATAATTGTGTTTCTAGCCATTCCAAAGTGTCATTCTAACGGTTGGGATGCCTCCAACATTCATATATCTTCGCCGTGGCGAAGTCCCATTCTACGTTGTTTTGTTATTCTAGCGAGGTTCAAGTGATACAAGCCTGCCTTCTGCGAAGACTCCTCTAGAACTTCCTGCAGTATTTCTAACTTTGTTTTCTTCTTGTTGAGCTTTCTTGCCTTCTTCCCTGTGATTTGACTCTCTGGGATCCTCTTTCCATTCCTATTCTTATCTTCTCTTAGCGTAGTAACTTCGCAGTGTTGAGGGTCTTTTAAAGGGTTCAAATGTGATACCTCATCTCTTACTATTTCTGTGGTAGGTTCTCTTCTCTCTTACATGGACAGGTTCCTCAATCCTTCCTGCATTCTTTCAACTTTGAGAGCTAAGTCTCTGGCCCTCAGTTGCTTCGACTTGTCCTCTTGTTCTTGTATTAGTTTCTCTATTTTTTTGGCTATGAAGTCCCTTAATTCTTTCTTTTTTTGTTTTGTAGCTTCTTCCTCTGCTTTCCTCTGGATCTGATCTTTCTCAATCCAGGTCTTTCCTAACAAAAGTGCAAAAGGGGTGTTGTTCTCAACAAACTTAATGACTTCGAATTCTTCTTTGGTCGATGTTCCATGGGAAATCATAGGTATATTAGTTACTCTTCCACATAGGGTTATCATCTTCCCTTTAAACAAGCCTATGCTTCCCAGTGAAGGTACTATAACAGGCTTTTTCAAAATTTCCCAAGTGCTTTCTGGCATAATATTCACATGTGTTTCTTCATCCAGTATACAATCTATGTCGAAGTCTCCTATTCTTGTTTCTATGAACTGCTTCTCTTTTAAGATCTCTGGTAAACTGATGTCTCTATGATCATTCAATGTTTCTTTCAGCTGTAATAACATAGTCTCTGATTCTTTCTGGTTCTCTAACATATCCTTAGTCCCTTGAACTTCTTCATAGTTTTCTTGTCTCATGTTCATGTTTTCAACTTTAGCAATCATTCTAGGGAAATCCAAAACCTCATGCTCAATAACTTTACAACAAAGAAAAATAAGACCTATACCAGGGCATTCCTTAGCAAGATGTCTCGATCTTCTGCAGTTATAACACAATGTTAATCCTCTCTTTATTTTAAACGATCCCCAACCTGTCCTGTACTGTGCACTGGGATCACAGTGATGGACCTGCAATCTTCAAAAATTCTTTCTAGGTTCGTCCATCCACTTATTAGTCCAAAAATTATTTCTATGCATAGGAATAACATATATTTCACCATTTCTATCAAATTTATTCAAATCAAATCTTCTTTCTTCTAGTTGTGCCCTAGTTCTCAGACTAGGACAAAATTTATCAAACATACCTAGATTCATACTTTCGAAGAAAAAATTTCCACTTATCTTACCGTTATCAGAGCACAAAGCTTTAAGATCTTACCTCTTTTCTTCAGATCAGACTTCTTTTTCTTAGCAAAAAGCTTCACAATTCAAGTAGAATAATGTGTGCTACAACAACAGATCTACACACAGAGCTTTCTCTTTTCTTCCATTCCCAACAATCACAGTTTTAGGTCCCGACAACAGAATCATTTGTTGGAATAGGGGCGGACCCATGGTTCAATGCTTCAACAACGCACCAACAAAACCCTAACTATTGGCCCTTTCGGAAACACCTGCGAAGTAGATGAAGTCTCACCCGAGGTAGGGGTAGGGGGGGTTGCAGGACTCAAGTGTCTACAACCTAGATGGGACACAGATCTGTGATTACAACACTTAACATAGCACTTAGCCAACGATATGAATTAATTTATGATTCTTATTCACATCATAGAGTAACCCTTATTACAGATCAACATAGTAGTAATCAAGATTTAAGCACATCTAATCATTTAGCACATAACATCGAAAAAGATCTAGCATTTATTCATATATAAATCACTAAGCATCAATGGATCTACCTATCATACATCAAGAACATTGCACTAAGAAAATAGATACATAAAAATCATGAAAAACATTGTACAAAGCACAACAACATAGCATATACATGGTTCACCCTAGTGTGGGGCCACGTCCACCAACTTATGCTTCTTTATTAGTCTCCTTCAATCTTCTTACAGACACTTAGCCATAGAGCCAACTCCACAAAGGACAGGAGATCTGCACGCACCTCGCCATATCCTCCTACCCTGAATTAGGTCACAGAACAAAGCCTTACACAGTTCGTGTGCAAAGCTTCTTACAATACTCTTGCACTTAGCTCTGCAAGTCTTAACGCATTCCCTTGCACTAAGCCAATTACAATTATTTCACATAGCTAACACTAGCACTTAGCCACATGAGGCTTCTTACATCGCCTAGCTACTTATTTATACATTACAAAAAGGCCTAAACATGGTAAACCTATGGGCCGACATTCCATACCCGTTACATAAACCCTAAAATCCCGAAAACCCTGCAAAAATGAGTGAGATCTCACGATCTCCACTTCACCTGGGCGCTCTGTCTTCTACCAGCCTATCGAAGTCCCAAAAATGGTCAAACATGTTAAAATAATGTAACTGCAAAGTGTATTCTTATTATTATTTGATATATTATTCATTGGATCAATCCCCATTGCAGATTGATCATGTCAGTTATTATAAATGACCAAATCCCCTTTTGCGGATTGGTCAAAAGATAATTGTAATAGGCAGAATAAGAAGTCATCCCTAGAAGATATTAAAGAGGCCTCAAAATATAATAAAGGTGGTTATAACCACCCAGTTGGAGAAGTCAACACTGCTAGTGAAGAGACACTTCACATGTGCCAGTCTTGTATAAATAAGGAGGCTAGCGCCTCACTTAGACACACAACTCACTTGCTCATTGAGAGACAAGTTTTAGATCTGCAGTTAGAGAAGAAGGAGAGAGAGTGGCGAATATTTTGGAGAGGATATTTTGTATTAGTTTGAGTTATCTCTTGGCATTGTATTGGCTATCTATAATAAGGAAGTTTTGCTGGGTTTTCTTCCCCTAGAGGGTTTCCTAGGATAAATGTTGTGTCTCTTGTGATTGTGTATTTCTCAGTGATCTTGTATTATGCTATTATTATCTATTGAAATGCAAATAACTATAATAATGGCTTAAACATTAACATGGTATTAGAGCCAAGCTGAAGAGAGCATCTTTCACAAGAGTGAAAAAAGTCACTGTTGTCGTACATGCAAATTAGGGATTTTTGATGGTGAAGCTTTTCAGCCCTAAAACCACCTAGAAAAGTGCACCCTCCCCCAAGGATTACTTTGGCACTCTCATCGCACCTTTTCAGTGGTTGGATCTCCCGAAAAGTGAAACCCTAGTTTCACAAAGTACTAGAAGTACCAAAAAACTAGTGCACTAGAAGTACCGGAAGCACCAGAGTACCAGAGGTACCCGAAAACCAGAAGCACCAGTCCAGAAATCCATAGATCAAGTTTGGAGGAGAAAAAGTTGGATTTTCTTAGATCCAAACACACTAGGCTACTCACCTCAGCCAAGCGCACCACCTGGTAAGTTTAGATTTTGATTTTGAGCACTTTCATTTTTCAGTCATTTTCCTAGCTCGAGGTAAAAGATGTCTGCAAGCGTTAATCTTGTTGACAAGCTAGAAGGAGTGAAAAAATTTCATGCCTGGAATTATAGGATTGGCCTCATTCTTGAAGAGAATGACTTAGCAAGATTCGTCAAAGAAAAAGTACCAGAAACCGCCGATGCTGCAGAAAAGGCAAAGCATCAGAAGGACACAATCAGGGCCAAAAGAATCATAGAAGATTCAATCAAATACCACCTGATTCCTTATGTGTCATATGAGAAGACTCTGAAAGAAATGTTTGATACCTTGACTAGAATATATGAAGGAAAGAACATAAATCAGAAGATGAATCTAAGAACTCAACTGAAGAATACAAGGATGCAGAAAGGAGAAACGATTTAGGAATATTTCTCCAAAATCTCAGAATTCAAAGAACAGTTAGAAGTGATTGGAGTTACCATAGACGAAAATGAACTCATAATGACGGCCCTAAATGGTCTCACAATACCTTGGGATGCATTCATCCAAACGATATGTGTCAGAACGAAGAAACTGAAGTTTGATAGTCTATGGGAAGAATGCATCAAAGAAGAAACAAGAGTAGTGAATCATGAAGCATTACTAGCAAGAGATGATGATCAAGCCCTAGCTACTCACACCAAAGGAGGAAGGAAGAAACCCTACTTCCAAAAGGAGACTCATAAAGAGCCTCAACAGTCAAACAAATTCAATCATAAAGAATCTCATCCAAGGAGATTTTAGAAGAAGGGACAAGGAAAGGAAAGAGACTACTCATCTATACGATGCTATCATTGTGACAAGATGGGACATATTGCAAAGTTTTTTCCAGCCAGATGAGAAGAATACAAGATAAAACATAAGAGGCACCATGCCCATGTAGTCGAAGATGAAGAGCCACCCACAAAGATGATAAGAGAGCAGATCAAAGACCATGTCTTAATCTCGGCCCTCTCAGGATCTGTAACACCTAGAGAGGACACTTGGCTCATTGATAGTGGTGCTTCCAAGAACATGATGGGAAAAAGAAACATTCTCTCTTGTATCTTAGAAAATAAGTTTTCTCAAAAAGTGACACTTGGAGATGATTACCAATATGCCATCAAGGGAGTGGGAGAATCAAACCACAAATTGAATTAAGGGAATTCATTGAAGATGAAGTACGTACTATATGTACTAGGTTTGACCAAGAACCTACTCTCCATTTCAACTTTAGAAAAGAAAGGCTTCATAGTTGTCTTTATAGATGGAGAATTTCTTATGTGGGCTAAAGGAGAAACCTTAAATGAAGCAATCATCATTGGAAGTGAAGAAAATGGCCTGTATAAACTAAAGGGTCACTTAGAGGCTACCATGACCCACGCCATTGAAAACTCATGTGAACTTTGGCATAGAAGACTAGCTCACATCAACTACAAGGCACTACCATACATATGAAAAGCGGTCAAAGGTTTACCAGAACTCAAAGGTGACCATGAAAGCGTATGCAATGGATGTTCACAAGGGAAGAACATCAAGAACCCATTTCTGAAGAGAGACAACAAAGAAGAAGGAGTCCTAGAGCTCATTCATTCAGATGTATGTGGCCCAATGCCATCATCCTCCATTAGTGGGTATGTATATTATGTATAATTTATTGATGATTATTCTCGTAAGACCTGGATATATTTTTTGAAATCTAAAGATGAAGTGTTCAGTAAGTTCAAGGAATTCAAAGCCTTGATTGAGAATCTTTCTGAAAGAAATATTAAGATACTCAGGTCAGATAGTAGAGGAGAATATACATCAAAAGAGTTTGTGAACTTCTGTAAAGATGTTGGGATCAAGGGGGAACTCACCACTCCCTATAATCCCGAACAAAACGGTGTAGCTGAATGAAAGAACAGAACGATAATGGAAGTTGTGAAGACTATGATCCATGATCAAATTCTTCCTATGTGCTTACGGGAAGAAGTAGCCATGGAAACTGTATATGTGCAGAACCGATTATCCCATAGTGCACACTTGGGCTCAATACTTTGGAAGAGATGTTCACTGGAAAGAAGCCAGAGGTAAGCCATCTCAAAATATTTGGCTGCCCAATATTTATTCATATACCGAAAGAGAATAGAAACAAGCCGGAATGTTCATGAAAGAAGGGCATATTTGTGGGATACTATGAGGTCTCCAAGGCCTTCAGAATCTATATACCAGGTCACTGTCACATTGATACCAGTAGGGACATGACTTTTGATGAAGATGCAACGCTTAAGAAATCAAGAAGATGCCATCTTGAAGAAGTATATGAAGAGGAACCCGTAATCCACAGGACTGTTGAACCAGTGAGGGAGGTTCCTGGAGTTGTTGAACCAGTGAGGGAAGTCGTAACTTCCCCTGATGAGGAATTACTAGAAGATCATGACATGATAGAATTTCAAGAACCTCCTCAGATGAAGATCCTCCATAAAAGGAAGCCATCTTGGGCTAAAGAGATTATTCAAGATGGAGAGAAGTATGGTGTTCCTGAAGGAACCACGAGACAGGTGAAAAGACCAAATCCATTCTCCAGTTATACGGCTTTGATGTGTGATCTTCTAGAGGAGGAGCCTACCTGTTTTGAATAAGCCATTCAAAGGAAAGAATGGGCAGATGCCATGATAGAGGAATACCAATCCATAATGAAGAACCAAGAATGGAAAATTGTTCCCAGACCAATGAGTAAAGGTGTGGTGTCCTCCAAATGTCTCTTCAAAATAAAACATGTTATTGATGGAAGTATTGAGAAATATAAAGCAAGATTTGTCGCTCGTGGATTTTCTCAAAAGGAAGGCATTGACTATGACGAGACATTCGCTCCTGTAGCTAGATACACTTCGATCAGAACCATCATAGCTCTTGCAGCTAAGATGAAGTGGAAGCTTCACCAGATGGACGTGAAGACAGCTTTCCTAAACGGTGTCATCGAAGAGGAAGTGTATATAGAGCAACCTCAAGGATTTGAGGTTGAAGATAGGAAGTCTCATGTCTGCAGATTGAAGAAAGCCTTATACAGATTGAAGCAAGATCCTAGAGCTTGGTATGGCCATATAAAGAGTTTCTTGATGAGATTAGGCTTTACCAAGAGTAAAGCAGACTCTAACCTCTACTTCAAGGTCATGAATGATGAGCCAATAATATTATTGCTATATGTGGATGACTTATTCTTAACTGGAGAAGAAAAACTCATCACTGAATATAAAAAGAGACTTGCCTCGAAATTTGAAATGAAAGACCTTGGCTTGATGCATTATTTATTAGGTCTTGAGGTATGGCAGAGTCCTGAGAGGATATTCCTTAACCAAGGGAAGTATACAGTTGAAATCCTGAAGAGATTCGACATGTTGGAGTGAAAGTCCATGAATACAGCCACGGAAGCGAAGCTGAAGATGCTGGTCGACTCTTCGTCAGAGTTGATTGATGCCACACTGTACAGACTGATTATTGGATCACTGATGTACTTGACGAACACCAGACCAGACATTTGTTTTGTTGTGAACACCTTGAGTCAGTTTCTGGTAGAACCCACACATGTTCACCTAGTGGCTGCAAAACATGTGATGAGGTACCTTAAAGGTACAATAGATTGCGGTCTCAACTATGATGGAGATCATAATTTCACATTGAGTGGATATACTGATGCAGATTGGGCAGGAAGTGTTTCTGAAAGGAAAATAACTTCAGGATGTTGTTTCAGTTTGGGATCAGCTGTGATCTTGTGGAAGAGTAGGAAGCAATCCAACATTGCTCTCAGCACAACGTAAGAATAATACATTGTTGCATGTTCTGTCAGCTGTGAAGCTATATGGCTTCGAAAGTTGTCGACCGGTCTATTTGACCTAGAGATGGAAGCAACCACGATCCTATGTGACAACCAGAGCTGCATAAAGATGACATAGAATCCTATATTCCATGACAAGTCGAAGCACATAGAGATCCGATATCATTACATCCGTGACATGGTGCAGAGAGGAGCCTTAAAGATCTGGTACATTAGCACAGATGAACAGGTTGCTGATGTGTTGACCAAACCTCTATCTCGTATAAAGTTTGAGCACTTTCGAGATAAACTTGGTATAGTCTGAAAGGACCTTCCTCGAAAGGGGGAGTAGTTGTTGTGATGAGACATCTCTTGTTTCCGACCGGATGGTTGTGATGTGACTTTCACTGAGCTTCCAGCTGGATAGCTGTGACATAAAGCCAGTCTAGTATCCCGCTTCCGACCTGATGGTTGTGACGTAAAGCAGGATGAGTACCTTGCTTCTGACCTAATGGTTGTGACGTAAAGCAAGATGATGAGCTGAGACTAGCACTGAGATTCCGGCTGGATAGCTGTGATGTAAATCCAATCTAGTATCCTGCTTCTGACCTGATGGTTGTGACGTAAAGCAGGACGAGCATCTTGCTTGTAGCTTGACAACTGTGATGTAAAGCAAGACGATGAGATGAGACTAGAATTGTGCTTTCGACTAGATAGTTGTGATGTAAAGCCAGTCTAGTATTATTATGATGAGCCATCCTCATGTTGTGATGATGATGATGTATTAGTTTTACACTAATACATATTGATGTAGATGATGATTGCATTCCTTTGAGAATGACGATGTTGTCGATGAATAAAACTTATGATTATTTATAGATACGCCAGTCAGTGTTCCAAGATGATATTGATGATGTTTTCCTCTCACCCACTTGATGCTATTGATGATAAAGGCCTCTCTCTCATGCATGATGTTGTTGAAGAATACCCTTATTGTTAAGGGGGAGTGTTAAAATAATGTAACTACAAAGTGTATTCTTATTATTATTTGATATATTATTCATTGGATCAATCCCCATTGCGGATTGATCATGTCAGTTATTATAAAGGACCAAATCCCCTTTTGCAGATTGATCAAAATATAATTGTAATATGCAGAATAAGAAGTCGGCCCCAGAAGATATTAAAGAGGCCTCGAAATATAATAAAGGTGGTTATAACCACCCAGTTGGAGAAGTCGACCCTGCCAGTGAAGAGACACTTCACACATGCCAGTCTTGTATAAATAAGGAGGCTAGCACCTCACTTAGACACACAACTCACTTTCTCATTGAGAGACAAGTTTCACATCTGTAGTTAGAGAAGAAGGAGAGAGAGTGGCGCATATTTGGGAGATGATCTTCTGTATTAGTTTGAGTTATCTCTTGGAATTGTATTGGCTATCTATAATAAGGATGTTTTGCTGGGTTTTCTTCCCCTAGAGGGTTTCCCAGCATAAATGTTGTGTCTCTTGTGATTGTGTATTTCTCAGTGATATTGTATTATGCTATTGTTATCTATTGGAATGCAAAGAACTATAATAATGGCTTAAACATTAACAAAACACGACTAATGTTTCCTCAAAACTTGGTCAAGGGCCAACACATTCTGTCTCATTTCTGGACTCTTCTTCAATTGATATTTTCTGAATGACTTTTAATGAACCATGTCTTATTAACTTCTTTATCTGTGATTTGTATGGATCCATATTGGATTATCCATTTACCCTTTTTATCTGAACAATTTCTTCACGGTTTCTTCTTTTGTGCATGGATGTTAATGACACAATATCAACCTTATACAATATAGGATGAGTGTATCAAGATAATACAATATATTAGTCAATATTATCTTTCTATTGATATTCAAGTCACCTTCATAACATTATGTCCAATATTGAGAATTCTTGACATTCAAGTCACCTTCATAACATTATGTCCAATATTGACGACGACTGAAATTCAAGTCACCTCATAACATTATGTCCAACCTTCATAACATTATGTCCGATATTGACAATGCTTGACATTCAAGTCACATTCATAACAATATGTTCAATATTGACAATGCTTCTCAAACCAATCAATCAATGATACTTCACCTATTTATCAAGGTTTAAATCAATGACAACCAAATTGCCAACACATTGTGCATCTCCTCCAGCATTGCATTTTTCAACTCAATGAAACTCGACACATACACCTTACCTTTGTACATGAGAATTCCATCTTCGTTCAACTCATAATAATTAAATTTCTGCTGAAAATTTCCTTGTTATAATGTCTCTTTTATTTTTAAATAATTCTGATTTGAATTTGTTTTTCCAACAATTTTGTCTTTCAAATATATCCCATACATGCTAATGGATGCAATATGCACTTCATGATATCTCCTGCGGAGTGCATCGGCCACTTGATTTTCCTTTGCCTTTTGAAGTCATTCACTCATAAATTCCAGCCATCTAGTCTTCCTAACATTTAGTGTTGGTTGTCCAAACAAATGCTTCAGACCACAATTGTCTGTCCTTAGCTCGAATTTCTTACCCACGAGGTAATGCCTCCACATTTTCAATGCATGTATAATCACTGCTAACTCTAAGTCATGCATAGCATAATTCATCTCATGCTATTTTAATTTTCTTGACTCATAGCATACCACATGATCCGTTTGACTAAGGACTCCACCAAGCCCTTCCTTGCATGCATCGGTGCACACAACCAAATCTTTGTTTGGATCTGCAATCTTCAATATTGGAGCACTTGTCAGTATTCTTTTAAATTTTTGAAAACTCTCTTCACACTTGGAATTCCATTCAAAATTCACACCCTTCTTTTGAAAAGAAGTGATTGGACTTGCAATCTTAGAAAACCTTTTATGAATCTTTGGTAATAACCAAAAAGAGCCATGAATGATCTAACCTTTGTCGCATTTTTTGGCACTAGCCATCCTCTAATGGCCTCTATCTTCTCAGGATCCTCTTCTATCCCTATTGTTGATATTATATGCCCCAAGTAGTGAATCTTCTTTTGATAAAAGATGCACTTACTTAGCTTAGCATATAATATGTACTCTCTCAAAACTTGTAACACTATTCTTAAATGTTGCTCATGTTCCTCTTCTGAATTGGAATGGTTGGGTATATCATCTAAGAACACAATCACAAACTTGTCTAGGTACTCCCTGAACACTCCATTCATCGAACACATAAATTTTTTTGAGGCATTTGATAGTCCAAATGGCACTACCGTGAATTCATAATGCCCATATCTTGTTTTGAATGTTTTCTGACTGGTGTCTTCTTCCCTTATCCTTACCCGATGATAGCCTGATATCAAGTCAATATTTGAAAATATTCTTTCACCTTTCAATTGATCAAACAAATCATCAATTATGGGTAAAGAATACTTATTTTTTATAATAACCTTATTAAGTTTCCTAAAATCAATACAAAGCCTTAATGTTCCATCCTTTTCTTCACAAATAGAACTAGGCCCCCCCAAGGTGACACACTTGGTCATATATACCCCTTTTTTAACAACTCTTCAAGCTACATCTGCAACTCCTTCAATTCTTATGTACCCATTATGTATGGTGTCTTAGACACTGGGGCAGCTCCTGGAACCAAATTGATACAGAAATCATTATCTCTATTTGGTGGCAATCTTGAGATTTCTCTAAGAACATCTTCAAAATCCCTCAAGACCAGATGTTATTCAATTCTTGTCACTTGATCTTTGACTGTCTCCTCCATATGGGCTGCAAACACCTGACATCTCTTCCTAAAGCACTTCTTCGACTGCATAGCTAAAATCTCTCTAACGACTACAACTCTTGGAATGCCTTGAATCTTGCCTTACTAGCCTTCCTCATCAAGACATGTGATTTTCTTGTTGTAACAGTCTAGGACAACATGATACTTTTCCAACCATTACATGCCAATTAGAAAGTCATACGAACCCAATTGTATGATGTTTACATCTACCTTCATGTTGATTCCATTAATGTCTATTTCAAAATATTTAACCAACTCATTGATATTTCTCTTAGCCCCCATGGCTAACTGAACTAACCAATATTTCTTATGCTTACTCCTTTGCAAGTGAAATATTTCAACAATGTTAGCATTTATGCAACTATGGCTAGCTCCAGAATCAATTAGAATTTCTATGGGCTGGTTATCAATCTTACCTTCCACTTCGATCACGGGGGATTGATATTTTTCCTACTTGTTGTCCAAGGCTATATAAATCCTTGGCATACTTCTGTTAGAAAAACAGGATCGTGGAGAAATAAAATAAAACAAATGCGGAAATAAAACATAGAATATACACAATACAATAGAGACATAGATATACATGGTTCACCCAGTGTGGGCTACGTCCACCAGAGAAATTTCCAAGTCCTTTATTTTTATTATTCAGCAAAATGAAGGGATACAACCTACAACACAACCACTATAACTTCCTCTTCTTTCTCTCACAATATCCTCTCTCAGAATACAATATTCGCAATGATACACAACCGCAATACAATTCCCTCATAAAAGAGGGTTTCCTTCTAGGAAAAAAAACCTAACATAACTTCTACTGTCAGATCTGTGACCTTATAATGAACAGTCCATATTTACTATGAAATTACAATATACATTTTCAAGGCAATTTTTCCTTTGGGGGCCCACTTTCCCCCGAACCCCGCAGGGGGGTAATTACCCCCGTTGTTGACGATAAAAAATCACAACGAGGATTTCTCCCACAAAGTGTTGCTAAAGCCTATTATTTATAAGCTAATGATATATAATACTAGTAGGTGGGACCCCCTTGTAGATTGGAGGATCATGTTCTTATTTGATATTTATGTTGTTGTTCGACACTTCTTACAGGGTTCTACATTATTGATGATGAAATCTTGGTTTTGTTTGCAACATAATGGCAGATGGATAATGCATTCTATGTGTGGGTTTTGTTACTCTAAACTCTAAATTCCATGTCATGATGGCTTATGTCAACCGTTATTACAATGATATTGGCACCATGATTTATTACATGTTACCCCTGCACAAGACACATGTTAGAAGATAAGAGAAATATGGAATAAATCTAAGAAAGGAAACCATGTTATACTATGCTACACTATATGCATTTGAAATTTAAAAAGGTTGATGTTAGTCCTACCTAGCAATGCTAGTGGTTACATGATGTTATTGAGTTATATGATGGGACATTTGATATACATTATGGTATGTTTGGCAATGGTTAATATGAGGTCGGGTGGCACACTTGACAAGTAATGGATGTTAGTTTCGATGCAATGGATTAATGAAATGGGTTAATGTTGGTTGGTTGGTGTGTACTACATAATTGAATGAGTAGAGGATGGAAGTGACGCGCATTTACTGCGTGTCACTCCATACCTCTCCCACTGGTCGTCACCCTAGCTTGGCTATTGTTTAATTGTTTTCGTTGTGGTCAAGCTCTGATATTCAAGGGAGGAAGGAACTACTCGACCAATCTCACATTTTTAAGGTTATTTGGTTATAGGTATGTTTTTTTCACCATCCATGAACTCGCTCTATTTATGAAATAGATGTTGGCTCGGTGATGTATTGGTCTGAGTTTTACTTAAGGATGGAAACTGTGTAAACTCATGGTGTTTCTGTGGAATAGTTGTTGTTTGTTATTTGTTGAAAATGGGAAATTTGATGGTTGAAGTCATGATTTCATTGATTATTCTATGTGGTGGAAGCCATGAAGGCTCTATGTTGTATTTATGGGATTTTGTTGGAGGGTTTCATTCCATTTGGACTTGTTGGTCATCTCCTCACATTTTTGTAACCATACCCAGTCGTGTTTGGTGTTATGGGGTTGTTGTGTTTGATTTTGAAACACCTTGGGTCACTGCATATCATTCTCCACCTGGTCATGGGATCGTTTTATGTCATTGGTATCTCCATAGTTGGTTACAGTGGCTATTACCCAAGAGGGTTGATTTAGGGTTGGTTGTTATTACCTGATATCTGCATTTATATCAGTATTATTCAGTTTTTTGGGGAAAAACACGAGGGCTATGCCCTACATGTTCTCGGTGTTATTACTAGCCAGTAAGAAGCCTTTGCTCCTTCGTTCATTGTCATCCTATCTTTCAAGCTAATGGTCATGTAGCCTGTGTGTCCACCGTGTTTTCTCGAAGGGTTCTCACCTGTTGTTGGTATGGTCGACTCCAGTCTCCTTGTGTTGGTTCCACCGAGCGAACCCTTGATTATTCAGAGCCCAATTTTGATAAATGCACTAGTTACACCATGTCGAGTATTTTGTGACTGTTATGAGTTGGTGAAATAACGTTGACTGTGGTTTTTATTATTGGTATATAGTCGTTGCATTATTTATTATGACAGATTGAATCGATGGCTCGACATAGTTAAATTGGTGGATTTGAGAAGTTGTAAATGGGCATAAAATCGCTGCCTCCTTTTGTGATAACAGTTGGATTGATAAATCAACATTGTTTTATGTTTTGATTCAAAGAAATTAGACATGTACAGTCATATAAATGTTCTTTGTGTTTTGAGTGGTTTGTGTGTTCCTATAGCCTGGTATAAAAAAATTTGGTGGTTGTTGTGTGTTTATTATGTCCCGATCGGGATCGTTACAAATTGGAAATTTGATGTCAGAGACTTGGTTGTCTGTTGTGTATGTTTATGGATACTGTGCATCGTATCGTTTGATTGCACCATCAGATATGGGCACGAGTTTCATAATAGTATGGTTCCATTCCAATTTAACTGTTAAATTAGTTAGAGGAATGGAATCAGGCACATTTTAAAAAAAAGAACTCATGTCTGTGTTTGATTTGAGGAAATAATTTATGGATAGTGCTTGATGGTTTTGATGTTGAATAGAGTTGAAACAAATGACTGTGTGTTCATTAGAATTTGTTTTAAATATTAAATGGAAGAAGTGAGAGGACACAAAATTCTTTACACAGGATGTTCGATGGTCATGTTGATTTTGAATATGATGACACTGTGTTAATTAAAAGTGTTAAAGATTTAAATGTGGAAAATGAACAAGTTTAACGCATAGTAATGGTTAAATCGACCACGGTAATTGTTAATTGGTGTTGGGACAGTGGTTTTGAATACAAAATTGTTTGATTGATTACTTAATTAATTTTTTCAATAGTATCTGCTCTTTTCCCCTACCATTATTTCACTTTTCGCTAATTACAATCCCCTCGCCTTCCCATATTCATTATCCACTCCTTGTTCCTAAAATTTAATTATAGTTAAGGGAAACTCTATATTATGACAGTTTAAAATCGGAGCAATGGATTACAATGATATATTCTTTGGTTTACATTACAGTTGATTGTTTGTTGTCTAGGAGCAGTAGTCATGATATTTTCCCCCTCATTTTAACAATTTTCACTCAATACAAACCCCTTGCATATCCCAGAACCTTTGTTCATCCCCTTCTCATTGACAACTATTAAACAATTTGTATGGATTGTATTGCATGAGTCTGATATGTTGTTGAGCCAAATTTTATTTCATATTTTAAAAGAGTTGTCATGTATGGTTGTTAAAGAAACTATTTACTAATCAATTATGCATACAGGAATGAGATTTTTCAGCAGAGGTAGCCATGTCAGAGGTAACCAAAGAATAGGTAATTGGAATAGGGGCCCTAGAAGGCCAACATTATCCATACAATTTGATGCAGACTCACATGAGTTAGGCTAGCTATTTCAAGCTAGGTTTTTTAATTGGATTGGGTAAGGAGTGGTCCAACCTAGGCCCGAAAGGCCTCCCTTCCAAGCCCCACAGGTTCCTAGTATTCCCATGCCTCTTCATGTCTCACTACAACTTGAAGTTCTCGAAAATGACGGATGGCAAGAGATTGTCCACCCAACAGTCTCCCAACATTGTGGTTTGCCTAACTTGTCTTTAATTGCTCCCCCGCCTATCAATCAAATTTTCAAATATGCCCCTGACCACTCACCAGTTCAGTCTTCCCATGTGAGAAAAAGGTTGAAAACAGAGGCCCACCATGCCCCTGACAAAGGAAAAGCCACTGCTGCCCCTTATTCACCCTCCAATGGATCTGATAAATCTGTGTCCTCTCGCATGCATTTGAGGGATGATTTCTCTCATGTGATCAATGAGATTAGGCCTAAAGGCTCAACACAACCTAAGGAAAATTCAGAGATATCAAAAGGTGACAACAACAACAAGGGAAAGATTTCATCTCTAAGTGGGAAATATAGATTTTAAGTTTTTTATTTATTTATAAATTGATGATAATAGTTGACTTCTGAAATTTTGGACAACACATTATTTTTGGATATGTGGGTAATATATTTTTGGAAATAATTTCAACTATCATTGAAATAAAATGCCAAATATGAATGTGATAATGGGAGTCACAAGGAGGGATATTTTATTTGATTAACTAGTTGTTATAATTGTTAGAAGCTAAAGGAAGTCACAAGGGGTCCCACCTACTAGTTATTATTTATTTAAAAACCCTTATTATGATTTATTACTTTTCCCCCTTAACTAAAAAGTTGGTTGAGTTTTAGTTAACTTAACTAAGGAAGTAGTTCAACTACTTCAACCAATTCTAATTTGCTTAAAGAAAAAAGGAAAGGGAGGAACAAGAGGAGAATAAAAGGAGACGCATACAAAGGTTTGATCTTTGAGTTTTTGTTGAGATAATTCAGTTTTCATTCATTCCTTAATTAATTAGAAGCCTAATTCTTTTTTATGATAGCAGGGTCCTATTGTAGACAACAAGATTCAAGTCTGGATTACATCATTCAGACACTTGTTTTTCAGAGGTGTTGATCTATCTTTAATAGTCTGTGTAGACTTGTTTGTTTGTGAATTAGATTTCATGATTGACAAAGGCTATTATGCAGAGTCAAGTGGGAAGAAATATGTGGCAAGTTGATCCAACTTTTAAAGTCCATTTTTTTATTTTCTGTCAGAATTCCTTTTGTATGTTTCATCGGGGATGTCTAAATTTAACTTTGGTCCAAAACTTCCTCAGGAAATTTTGTAAAGAGAACGATTCTTTGATGAATTGGAATGAAATAAAGCATTGATTTATGTCTCCTCTGTTTTTATTATTGACTTGCTATCTTTACTTCTATCTCTATATTTATTTCAACATCTGATATGTTCAGAAAATTACATAAATAATGATTTTTTCAGAGAGCTTTTAATTATAAAAAGAAACCTAAGCACTTGTAAACAATACTTGTGAGTTAGGATATCAATTTTGATGGCTATAAACATAGGGTGATATTCCCGTCTATCTTGATTTAGCCAAGCAGTATATGAAAATGTTTGAGTAAGATAATTTCATATCTTTTCCTCAACACCCATGTGGAGCTATGTACAGTCTTCTGGGGTGTACAATATTCATGGGGTATAAACATGGCTAAAAACAAAGACCTGTGAATCAGGAAGATAATCAAGCTCCACATCCAAATACTTCCTCCCATGCCTCCCACTATTTCATCCTCCTAAATGTTGTGGACAATCCTCATTCTTTCTCCTTTATGAGGGCAGTCCTTATATAAGTGATTCCCCTCACATCCCCAAAAAGGGTGGCTTAAAAAATTTCTCCCTTTGATCCTTTTTCTCTTTCATTCTGTCATTCCAAGTATTTTGGAACACTAGCCTTCCTTTTCTTTTCTCATAAATGTGCCTTGCTCTGCTTATGGTTTCCTCCAAGGTCTTGGGGTTATCATATTGAATATTGTCACTATAGAAGGAGGGTAACCCACTTAGAAACCTTTGTATTTTAACCTTCTCATCCTTGATGAAGTTAACATACTTCAACAATTCAAAGAATTGCTTCTCATATTCCTCCATTATCATGGTTTCCAACTTGAGTTCAAAGAACTCCTTCATCTTTCTTTCATAGTAATGATTGGGAAAATATTTCTCTTGGAAATATCCTTTGAATTACCTACATGATATTCTCTTCTCATCGAGGTTCTTGTCTTGATTAATTTGATCCTACCACATGGATTCCTTTCCTTGCAAGTGGTAGGTGGAAATCCTAGCTTCTACCCAGGATGGGTAGTCATGCAACTGGAAATATTTCTTCATTTCCAACAACCAAGCCTCTACCTCTTTTCCTTTCCTATGCTCAACATTGAAAGTAGGTGGATTTGTTTTCCTAAGTTCACCTTTCAAGATGTGTGCCTCAGTCCTTCTTCTTTGCCTCCAAATAGGACAAAAACTTGGGTTGCTTCATGGTCCTGAGCTTGCATGATTTCTTCTAGTGGATTTCCTTGGCGAATGATGGAGCCTACTCATTTTTCTTGAATGCCTATCATTTCCACAATAATCCATTTTGATGTGGAATCTAGAGGTTGATACTTGTCTAGAAATGGCTTTTTTCTTGGTGCCAAAATATTTGTTAAGTTTCTTATGCAACATGTTCAATCTCTGAAGTATCTCTTCCTGAGCCTTCATAATCCTTTCATTATCATCCCTCTATCTTTACACTTCCCTATGTAGACTTCTCATAGTGACAATATCTTTCCTATATCTTCTTCCATTTGAATCTATCTTAACATTCCCCATGCTGATATGCAAACATCTAAGCTCTTCCTCATGGCTGTAAGACCCTTGAGCATCTTCCATGAATTTAGTCCTCATATAAGAACTAAGTTTCTTTTTTTACCTTTAATTCTACAAAATTTGCAGGAAACAAAAAATTTTAGGCTAAAATAATTAACAAGATCCATGAAATTACATACAATTATGTTCCCATAATGTATCATAATTATTTCTTTCATGAGTTCACCCAAAAATTTTCAACACTTAGATTTTTTTCCATCTATTCAGAATCACAGATTCGCAAACTTGCGGACTAACGAAAGAATAATTATTCCTTTCATAAGTCCATCCGAAACGTCTCAACACTTAACCATTATTCCAATTCTTCAAAGACTCACGGACTCATAGAATTGTGGAATCACTAAATCATAATTCTTCCTTTCATAAGTCCATTCAAAAAGTCTCAACACTTATATTATTTTCTAACTTTGCGGACTCACGGACTCATAATAAGTCCAACACTTAGCCATTTTTCTAATTTTGTGGGCTCGTAGACTCATAGACTCACGGACTCATGGACTCATAATAAGTCCAACACTAATCCATTTTTCTAACTTTGCGGACTCGCGAACTCACAGACTCATAATAAGTCCAACACTTATCCATTTTTCTAACTTTGCGGACTCACAGACTCATTATAAGTCCCAACACTTAGTCAATTTATAACTCCCTGCCTTCGTATACCTTCCACCATGGAAGTAAAATTCACCTGCCACCATTTTATTTAACAT
>ML781167.1:441612-463589 GCA_009831015.1 Picea engelmannii | reverse complement strand
ATGTCATGCTGACATCAGCATACGGAAAAATACCAAATTTTTCCCAATTTCGCCTATTTTCCAAAATTCCAAAAACAAATACTCAAATTCGCCCAAAAATGAAATTCCTTCTTGGGTCATCAATAGAGCTCTATGAATAAGATCAATACAACCAAATCAAGCCCTATACATAAAAATTTGGTCTCTTCTTTTCAAATTTGACTCTTTCACTTTGAAACTTCCATTATTTAGTTATAGGAACTTGGGGCTTTTTCTCAAATTCATCCAATTTCACCACGGAACACAGTAAACATTTTTTCAAAAGATTTGCAAACAAAATCTCCCTCTGCCACATAGTTCTCTTTCCAACTTTGTAATTTCACTTTTGTGCTCTACTGAATGGCCCATTCAGGCCCAGTGTTGAAAAAATGGTCTCTGATACCACTTTGTAACGTACCCAATTGTCATGGTTGGGCCATGCTAGCTAAAAAATTATCTTTATTATCTCTAATACCACTTTGCAATATACCCAACCACCATGTTTGGGCCATGTCAGCTAAAAATTCCTCTTTATCAGCTTTGATACCATTTTAGTAATGTACCTAGCCTCCAACTAGGAAACAATACATGTGGAATACACATAATGCGAAACTTCTTCTAATTAAAACCATTATTTTTCTTTTATCCGTTTTCCCATAGCCTACAACTACAATTTATAACATATTTAGCTATATAACTAACCATAACACATATGCATCTGAAGCATGCTAATAATCAACAGGAGATGCAACTAAACCATTCATTACAACAACATATAATTCATTCTCATTCACATGGAGTTCATGCATAGTAATAACACATGTAAATAATTCAGTACAAGATTAAACACTTATCTTAAACAAGAATCGTGCAACCATCTACTTGGGATGAACATTCCACCCAATCGTAGACTGATTGTTCCAAATCTCAAAAACCAGTCACCCCTATGTTGAGGCTAACAATCCACAAAAGAGGGTTGTCTCTCATTGTCCACTCACATCTCATAAATCTCTCAACCCAACTGATATTCTCCTATAGCTATCTCGATTTTTTCACCAACTCTCTTCCTCATGACCTTCCTAACCCAATGAATGCACCATTCCTTTATCAGGGATAGCCCAAGGGATGTACCATTCGTTTATCAGGGATAACCCAAGGGATGAACCATCTTTTTATCAGGGTTAACCCAAGGGATGTACCATTTGTTTATCAGGGATAACCCAAGGAATGTTCCATTCATTTATCAGGGTATCTCTAGCAGATGTAGCTAGGAATATCTCAAATGGGAATTAAAGGGAAATTGCTGCTAGGAAAACTACCAACAAACCAATAATAACCACTTGTTGTTTAAGTGAAACTCACGGAGGAGTTCACTCTTCTGGCTTGACAACTGGAATCTTTAGTTCTCTAGCTCCAATTCACTCCAATTAAGCTCCAAAATTCACCCTCCTATGGTTGCACCAACTCCAAGCTCTCTTTTCTTCTCTTTGTCCCCCTTCCATGCACAAACTTGACTTACTGCCAAACTGTTTGAACTGTTGTTACTTCTCTCTCAACCCATACAAAATTCCTCTCTTTTTCTTGCCTTTATTGACTCACACTCTTCCCCAAGCTGGTTGTACTCAACCCCCATGTGCCCAATAACTTCGGGATGTGACCACTCATACCCACCCTCTTACATGTATTCAATGATTGACTTTGTAAACACTCAATCAGAAATGGGAATGTTCATATACAATAGAATATTTAGGAAAATGGGTTAAATCCATAAACATCGGTAATTCCCCTCTTGGACCCCTTTTGGCCATTATCTTAGACACTTCCCTCTCTTGTGGATTAATTCATCCCCCGTCTCTTGTCCATGTCCCTTAGCAGCTAGAATCACATCTTATTATTAAAACATTGAAATACAATTTTCATATTACATCACTTGGTCGTAGCTACATATTATATCTACATAAACATTAATCAAACTGGTGATTATAATGGGGATGTTACAATAATAATGGAAAATTGTTTTGGCAATGAAGGAATGTTAAGGATTTCTTCATTAGTGTCTGTAACAATATGTCTATTCATATTCATCATGGATTTTGCTAAACACTCATGATATGGTACTTGTCTTAGAAATGCCAACTGCTCATTTATGCTTCCTATTGCTTGACAACCTCAATCATATTCAATTCAACAATGTCATTTTGAATATGTTTTGTAGAATTTGTATGTGATTCGTGTGATGAAACAACTTCCATATTCTCTTGAGCTACTTCATCATCAAATTGAGTAGCACTAATATGTTCATTATCATCACCTAATGGTTGGAAAACTCCCTGAGAGAGTCTCAACATGTTCATTGTAGCATATGCATCTCCCTTTCCATGTATATCAAGAGATTGGATACAAGCCATATCATTGAAAAGAGAATCATAAGTTAGTGGTAAGATTCTAGTTCACCTAAATCCAACCTTGATATTTGAAATTGTAAGATCTCTTGTAAAATATCTACTAACATTCTATGATAATTCAAACATTTTTATGTCTATCCATGGGTTCTTTTCCATCCATGACCCTCTCCCACACCCGAGGTAAATCTTAAAATTCCCAAACACACTTACATTAAGGGGTTGCAACCTATGAGTATCATGTGCAGACAAAGTCAACTAGTCAATTCCCATCTTGTTTGCCTCCTCCATAGTTTGTAAATCTATGTGGATGCCATGACCATAAAAAATAAACAAGTGTCGCTTTTGAGGTGAGAAACCACCAAGTATAGATGAAACAAAATGAAAAATACAATTCATACACAATTATTTAGTCGTGCATTGGGATGTGCAGTCATGCATGCTCCTAGACCACAATTTACAATATAGTTCTTCAACTGGGACTTTCCCTTAAACAAATAAATCCCAAGGATTGATACATAAAATACATCTACACAATGTGAAATAGTTATCCACTTCCCTCTCTTAGGAAGAATATTTGGTGCATTCCTACTCTTGGCAATGACCCTCATGCCACAACTCCCATCTTGTGAACCAATGTCATCACAACTCCATATAAATTATAGATTATATGAATGTTTATCATATGAATTGGATGGAGTGTTATTGAACTTGGTCGCAACAACAAGGTGTAAATTCAAAGCTCTATGTCCATCTACTCCCCATGTTGTTCGTAACATAAGATCTGGATGTATTTTCTTGAACCCTTACCACCATGATTTCCTAGGAAATCCATGAGTTTAAATGGATTCTACCTACACTGACATATTTGAGCATTATTCACCTTTATTTGTATCAATTACAACCTATGGTGCATTTCATCCATCACCTTACACTAAAAAACTACTTCTTCCTCCTCTTGTTTAATTAACATTGTAAGAGGCCCATTCATCTTTGTATGAGTGAGACCATTTAGCCAATAATGCAGTGATGTTGGTGCAATTCCATATTTTTTTGCAATTTCTCCTACTGAATATTTGTTGAATCCAGCATCATCAATTTCCTTCATCATATCCTCTTTTGTCCATCCTCTAATAGAACTTATATTCTTGGTTGAACTTGTACATTTCACTATAGTTGATGGTGGAGAAACTTGTTCAATCCCTGCCTCATTATGATCTTCAACATTTTTATCTAAATTATCTTCATGTCATGTATGAAATACCCTATATTATTTTTAAGGATATAGGGTACTTCTTTTAACCACCCAAATTCACACAAATTTACAAAGAAGTTGAACTCAAATATTGTTATGTTATTAACTATTTACTATCGACAAGCATGGCACTATAGATTTATGCAACCTAAATGTAGTGAATCCATTATTCATGCAACCATAAATCATAAATGTAGGCTAACAGAGGCAATCAGAAGAAGAAACTAGAAATTAATTCAACCATGACATAACCATAATAAATCAATATTAATTCAACAAAATTCACAAATACAATCAGGAACACCTATTTGTTTAGAAATTTTCACCAATTGGCTACATAAGAGGCATGTTCCACCCAACCATAGGCTCCCTTCTTCACTGATTCTCTATTAAAAAGAGGCCACTCTTGAGTTGAGCCTATGAATCCATAAGGAGAACACTCTTCCCATAGTTGGGTCTAATTTCTCTTCTCACAACCCAATTCCCAAGCTCATAGTCATTAATTACACCTACAAAAAATCCCAAGCTACAACCCTCTTCCCCATTAGTATGCAAAACCTGAAGAATGGGATACCCTTCTATACTTAGAAGTCCCTCAATCTATTCCACCTCTCTCCAGTGCTCCAATAGAGGTTAGCTAGGAAATCTCATTGCTAGGATTCTAGGAAATTATCAATTGTAGTGAAATTTCCTCAATAAAAACCAATATCATTATGTACAACCATGAATCTCTATTAATTCATGGTTGTAGCTTTGACAATTTGAATTTAGTATACACACAATGGTTTTCTATAGATAAATTTCCCTAATTCCCCAACTGAAGGACAATTCATAGGGTGAATTTTTGAATTTCTAATAATTTCGGCTCTCTAATATTTGAACAGTTCACGTTCAAACTTTGCTCTCGAACCTTTACAATCAAGCAACAACAATAATCATAATAGTTTTCTTGCATGGTAAAGGTAAAAATTTTAATTGTGTGGCATGTAGGGGTCATGTATAACCTTCATGCACTAATCCCCCCCAAGGATTAATTAAATTGTAATTAGCTAATAATCAAGGATATAATTAAGTTTGACAAGAATTTGGGTTAACTCCCACACTAATTCATTTCCTTAGCCTAATTGTAAATGTGTTGACTTGCATAGAATAGATCTAGCTAAACAATGATACACACATTTGCAGAGAGAATTGGAAAAAGAAGAAGAATGAGAGAAAGAATGGAAAGATTTCTCATTAACCGTATTCCACACTCAAAGAGTGAATAATTTACAAATGAGTAACTAATGAGCCATAATGGTGTTGTAGAGTGATCTGGACACACACCAACAGTTACAAGAGTAAACTGCCACCTAGTCTAGTCTCTCAGATAGTTACGGGAGTGAACTGCGACCTAGCTGAGTTAACTAGTCAACTAGTCTTCAGTTAAGAGTAGTGAGTTGGTGATGATCCCAATGTTGCATGGTGAGAAAACCAATGCAACATCTAAACTCAACTCAACTAGTCAAACTGAAGTGTCAACTAAAAGAGAATATTCTCCAGGTGGAATATTCTCCCCTAAAATATAGGAGACTGGATAATGACTAATTATGACTAATAAACAAGGAATAACCTTAGGAAAAATAAATCCTAGGTGTATGTGAAGTACTCCAACACCCCCCCTGAACATCACTATGGTGAAAATAAATAATGGGTCCTGGCTACGAGGCCATGTTAGGTACCCAAATACAAAAGATACACTAAACTAAATGAGGAAAGAGGGAAAACCTCATGGGAACAAAACCCCCCCTCAAATTACAATGAATAAAATAAAAAATGATAAGGAACAAAAGGAAGTTGCTAAGAAACCATGTCCTTCACTCCAAGAAGACCTCGCAACCATGCAAGTTTGTGCTCTTTGAAGATTCTGTTGAAGATGTAGATGTCTGCACGAATATGATGAAGTATATGCATCATTGATATTTCCACACATATCCACTTTATATTCTTGTAATGAATAATATCCAAATAAATTTTGGATGAAATTTTGAAAACTGTAAGGCCGTTTCCAGAAAAATGCTGAAATTTTGTTGATTTTGAAACGATCATAACTTCACTTTTCAGACTCCGTTTCAGATGATTTTTTTTTTGAAATTGGATATTTTCCTGAGAGGAATTCAAATATCTAATTTGTTTCTACAAATTATTCTCAGAAAATATCATAATGGCATCTGATGTGCACGGATCCCTTTTTGAGTCCTGAGATGCATGCAAAAGTGTCTGCATGTGACTCCTGAGATGCATGCCATATATCTTTCACGTGAATTTCAGAAAAAAAATATGAAATGTAGTAGACATCATCTTCAATTAATGAAATACAAATTTTTGTAGATACTTGTGTAGAAGGCTCTTCAAACTGAGATGATTTATCTTCCAGTGCCTTTTCTACATTCTCTATCTTGTCAACATTTTGCATGCATTCTTCCTTATTCCCAAATAAAACCTCCAATCTTCTCCATAAATAATTTGGAGTGAATTCTTGTGAGTCATCATATACTTGATGGAGAATTTTGGGAGAAATAAAATAGAGGATACATCCTATGGCCATATCTTGTCTATTGAGAAAGTCATTTTTCTCATCGATAGAATCAAGCTCTACTTCCATTACCATAGTTATTTGGTACAAGCCTCTACATCTAAGCATAAGTGATCTGAACCCGGGAGCAATAAGTTTCCAATAATTGGTTGTTCTGTCACTCCTTCAAAAGGGTCAGTAATAGATCGTTTTACTTGAGCGATTTGCAATAAAAGGTAAAGTTGAAGTCTTATGTGCTTGAATTCAAAGTCAATGAAAACCTCTTTAGTCTTCCTTATGTGAAATATGTCATGCTTGCCTTTAACATCCTATGTGCGGAAATTCATGGAAAAAACAACATAAGAACATAATACACATAATGGATAAGACACTTCACTTGATAACAGAGTTCACCCTTGCAGTGGGCTACCTCTCCGAGTCATGCTCCAAAGCCTGACTGCTTTATTCTTCTCGATGTAATGATGTTTCTCCTTTACAAGTTGTAAGGAAAAATTCCCTCTTCGGTGACGGCAACAAGAGATCGGAATGTGATCAGGAATGTATCAGCTTCACAAGTTCTCATACTCATGAGGCATCCATGATGCTGACATGGACATCATTCCCACATACTCAATACATAAAAAGATGAAGAATAAAATATGACCCCCATCAACATGGAGCCATAAAAATCCTTATATCTATTGCTTAGATCCAAAACATAAATATGCAGCCCATAAAAAAGATCTCGGAACCCACGAGAATAAGAACTGCTTCGTTGACCACTTGTCTTGCAAGTGCCACAATTTCTCTGTCACATATAACTGATTGATTTGATGTGAAAGAAGATCATAAACAAATATATAGAAGAAATAATCTAATATTGATGACTTGCTGCAGCTTCTTTCTGCTCCTTCAGACCTATAACACGCATGCTATGCTGCAACAATTAGTGAAAAAAACAACATAATGAAAAACATGCTTACATTGGCTTCTCCAACACTTAGCTTGTTGATATGAAGCTCTGCTGCAAAAATAGACATCGTCATTGAATTCACGTCGTCGAATTACCCAAAAATGACTATCAAATTGTCTCCATCCAATTCGGACACTTTCAAGCCCAAGAGACACCTCTGCCTCGGTTACCGTGCCACTGCATCTGCAATAAATGACTCATTCTCAAATTAATCTGCTGAATTTTTGCTCAAATCAAGAAACTAACATCACCACTGCATTCGTGGCGTCATTTTACCTAAAAATGACTGTCTCCATGTCTCGATCTGAGTCGAGCACTTTCTGGACCCAAGAGGCACCTCGCCTCGAGTTGCGTGCCAAAATCCGTATAGTCCATACGGATTCCATACAGGATGTACCAGGCCATATGGGCCATACAGGCATGCTCCACTCTCGTTCTCCGTGCACTGGTGTGTGGCTCCGAATGTACATGCTTTCTTCGAATGCACTGCCGAAACCCGCTTATATAAAAGTTTCCGGGCGGTTATGCCATAAGTGTAGTTGTTGGCTTGTTGGTTACATTGGCTAAAATCAGGCATTAGTTTGGCGGAGGTTCCAGGGTTGAATCCCATGGACCTATGTTTTAACACATGTTTTATCACTGAATTTTGGCGCGCTTGCTAAAAATGGTGGAGGTTATAAACTGGCGGCAAAAATGGTGGAATTGTTATATTTGGAGGCGGTTTTGGTTAATTACATGGAGGATGGGTAAGACCCCAGGGCTGGCGGAGGCTGTGGTTGTATGGTGCACTATGGAACCAAGGGCTGGGCTGAAGGCCTAGCCCTTTTCTCCCCCAAATGAACCTTTTATTAAACTTAAATATAATTTAAGTCATATTACAAATAAGAATTAATGTGTGGTGTAGTGGTTAGTGCGTATGGGTGGGGCCTTTGGGTTGTTTGGAGGTCATGAGTTCAACTCTTGGGGAGTCGAATAAACTTTTTCTTATTCCAGCCATGGAAGGGGTGCCACGTGGCAGCCCATGACTGGGCCACATGGCACCATATAACTAGTCCACATAAAAACACTGCCACTGTCACAATTTGGTTTGCGAATGAAGTTGACACATGTCATCTCCGAATGTGCCCATGTGTCTGCCATGCCATGTCATATTTCCAAATCACTTGTGCCACATCATCTTGCCAACTCATCTGTGCCACATATCACTCTTGCAGTGGTGCCACGTGTCACTTTGACTTTTGCCTGTTTGACCAAGTTTGACTGAACTTTGACCGCTTATAACTTTTGATCCGTAACTCCGTTTGATGAGTTGTTTGCGTCGTTGGAAATCTTGTGATGCACTCTTCATGATCATGTCGTTTTAATGAAGTTTTTGTAACTTTTATTTTTTCCCTTTCTCTGCTTGTTGAGGCCATTCTGAGCCTCCTAAGATACGTCTGTGCATCCTGGGACACTTCTGAAACTTCTTTGATGTTCCCTAGATCCATTTGGATCACGCCTCCCAACTGAAAAGAATTTTGGTCCCCAAAAGTCATTACATTAAGTTTCATGTCCATTGGACTTACAATAATAAACCCTTACCCAAACTACCTCACAAGGCCTAATAATATCAACATGTGCCAAAAGAAAAGAAGTGATATCAACAATTATCACTTTTACACAATACCCTTCCACGGGGTCTGAATCACAACATGTGATTTACAAAAGGTGGCAACTCTCGACTAACTCAAAAGGATTTCCCCATTTGTTCAACCATTTTGTTGAACATGTCCTCCTTATCGAGTTGTCCTTTCTCTGGTAGTTCGTCTTCTCCTCGTGGTGGATTTTCCTGCAACATTGCCTGACTGACTATCTCTCTCGAAGATGTCTGTCTTGTCTTCTTGTCCCTCTTTGGACGTAGATCTAGATGTAAGGCCCAACAAGTGGCCTCATGATGCCCATCTCTGCTATAATGGCTGAAGTAGCCTTTCTCCTTCAGAGGTGCATTCCCCGCTCTTTTTCGTGTGTGGAAAGCAATCTGTCATCCTCGTCCTTCTCCTGGTTTCCATAACCTTCCTACACAAGGATTTTCTCTTCCAACATTGGGACACTGCATGGTTATTCAATCCACAAAAAGTGCATGGTCTTTGATGCCAAAAGCTCTGCTTTATATGATTAACATACTTATAATCAAATGGCATTTTAGAGTTTCAAGATTTCTTATACCTCAGTGAGTTTCCTCTAGAGTCAGACTGGAAAGAAGAGTTGGTATCAACTCTATCACTGTGATGCTCATCTCTCCCTAGAGTTTTCTCGAATCCTCGATCATGAGAAGTTGTGCTCTTAGCCTGCATTGAATCAATTTCATCTCTTGATGAACTATTGACCTTTGGAGTCTCAGTGACTATCCTAGGGTGTTCTTCACAAATGGTTTTGGAGCCTTCTCCAACATCCTTTGAGACATAACCTATCCTGGCATGTCGAGGCCAAACCACTGCCTCGATGGGATCAACAATACCTTAGCCATTGGTTCCAAGGCCTCCTCTTTCATATCCCATTTTCCTCATCAACTTTAATCCAATGCAAGAAGCATGTTGTTCAAGTATTTCAAAAGAATCATTAGCATTAATCAAGAAAGGAATTATACATGGTTTATTTACCTCTACCTCAAACTGGGACCCTTGGTATGCTTCTTGAGATGTGTCCAGTAGTTCCTGGTGAGAAGAATCAGTGGAAGATGCTTCTATGAATCCTCCTTGGTTTATGGATGCATGTAGATCATCTTCATTTGCTTGAAAAAGTGTGCATGCATTTGCACTGTCATGCTCTCACCCATAACTGGTGAAGTTTCCATGGTCACAAGATGGTCTTATCACCATATCATTCGTAGAGCCTTCCCCTATCTGCATCTTCATGGCTTGCACTTGCTCTTGCAACCTTTGGTTCTCTTCTTCTACAACATGCAACAATGTCTTCAATCCAACATTCTCTGCTTGAAGCATTTGGTTGAGCTCTTGAAGCTCATCGAACCATGATTGATTTAGTGACCTTGTCATCCTTAGCTTCAACACCTACAATCGGAATCAAGCCTGCTCTGATACCACATGATCTGAACCCGGGAGCGATAAGTTTCCAATAATTGGTTATTTTGTCATTCCTTCAAAAGGGTCAGTAATAGATCGTTTTACTTGAGCGATTTGCAATAAAAGGTAAAGTTGAAGTCTTATGTGCTTGAATTCGAAGTGAATGAAAACCTCTCTAGTCTTCCTTATGTGCAATATGTCATGCTTGCATTTAACATCCTATGTGTGGAAATTCATGGAAAAAACAACATAAGAACATAACACACATAATGGATTAGACACTTCACTTGATAACGGAGTTCACCCTTGCAGTGGGCTACCTCTCCGGGTCATGCTCCAAAGCCTGACTGCTTTATTCTTCTCGATGTAAGGATGTTTCTTCTTTACAAGTTGTAAGGCCAAAGTCCCTCTTCGGTGATAGCAACAAGAGATCAGAATGTGATCAGGAATGTATCTGACATGGACATCATTCCCACATACTCAATACATAAAAAGATGAAGAATAAAATATGACACCCATCAACATGGAGCCATAAAAATCCTTAGATCTCCTGCTCAGATCCAAAACATAAATATGCAGCCCATACAAAAGATCTCGGAACCCACGAGAATAAGAACTGCTTCGTTGGCCACTTGTCTTGCATGTGCCACAATTTCTGTGTCACATATAACTGATTGATTTGATGTGAAAGAAGATCATAAACAAATAGATATAAGGAATAAGCTAATCTTGCTGACTTGCTGCAGCTTCTCTCTACTCCTTCAGACCTATAACATGCATGCTATGCTGCAACAATTAATGAAAAAAACAACATAATGAAAACCATGCTTACATTGGCTTCTCCAACACTTAGCTTGTTGATATGAAGCTCTGCTGCAAAAATAGACATCGTCATTGAATTCACGTCGTCGAATTACCCAAAAATGATTGTCAAATCGTCTCCATCCGAGTCGGACACTTTTAGGCCCAAGAGACACCTCTGCCTCGGTTACCGTGCCAATGCATCTACAATAAATGACTCATTTTGGAATTAATATACTGAATTTTTTCTCAGATCAGGAAACTAACATCACCATTGCATTTGTGGCATCATTTTACCTAAAAATGATTGTTTCCATGTCTTGATCCAAGTCGAGCACTTTCTGGACCCAAGAGGCACCCTCGTCTTGATTTGCGTGCCAAAATCCGTACAGACCGTAAGGATTCCGTACAGGCCGTATGGGTTGTACAGGCACGCTCCACTCTCGTGCTTCGTGCACTAGTGTGTGGCTTTGAATGTACATGCTGTCTTCGAATGCACTGCTCGAAACCTACTTATATAAAAGTTTCTGGGTGGTTATGCCATAAGTGAAGTTGTTGGCTTGTTGGTTACATTGGCTAAACTTAGGCATCAGTTTGGTGGAGGTTTTGGGGTCAAATCCCACAGATCTCTATTTTAACACATGTTTTATAACTAAATTTTGGTGTGCTTGCTAAAAATGGCAGAGGTTATAAACTGGCGACGAAAATGGTGGAATTGTTATATTTGGAGGTGGTTTTGGTTAATTGCATGGTAGATGGGTAAGACCCCAGTGCTGGCGGAGACTGTGGTTGTATGGTGAACTATGGAACCAAGGGCTGGGCTGAAGGCCTAGCCCCTTTCTCCCCCAAATGAACCTTTTCTTAAAGTTAAATATAATTTAATTCATATTACAAATAAGAATTAATGTGTGGTGTAGTGGTTAGCGTGTATTGCTGGGGCCTTTGGGTTGTTTGGAGGTCATGAGTTAGACTCTTGGGGAGTTGAATAAAATTTTGCTTATTCCATCCATGGAAGGGGTGCCACGTGGCAACCCATGAATGGGCCACGTGGCACCATATAACTGGTCCACATAAAAAAACTGCCACTTGTCACAGTTTGATTTGCAAATGAAGTTGACACATGTCATCTCCGAACGTGCCCACGTGTCTGCCATGCCATGTCATCTTTCCAATTCAGCTATACCAAATCATCTTTTCAACTCAGTTGTGCCACATGTCACTCTTGCAGTGGTGCCACGTGTCACTTTGACTTTTCCTTGTTTGACCAAGTTTGACTGAACTTTGACCATTTATAACTTTTGATCCGTAACTCCGTTTGACGAGTCATTTGCACTGTTGGAAATCTCGCGACGCGCTCTTCACAATAATGTCATTTTAATGAAGGTTTGGGAACTTTGAGTTTTGCCCTTTCTCTACTTGTTGAGGCCATTCTGAGCCTCCTAGGATACTTCTGTGTATTCCGGGACACTTCTGAAACTTCTTTGATGTTCCCTAGATCCATCCGAATCAATAAGCATAATTTTTGGCTTTCATTCCAAATAGTTATGAGGCGTGAGAAGTATTTCTGGCGAATAATCCATATTTTGTTGTCTTCAATCTTTTGTACCTGCAAATTTTTTTTGGTGTAGATTTTGCTTAGCAGTCTGTCAGCTCTGATACCATGTAAATGTGTTGACTTGCACATAATAGATCTAGGTAAACAATGATACACACATTTGCAGAGAGAATTGGAAAAAGAAGAAGAAGGAGAGAAAGAATGGAAATAATTCTCATTAACCGCATTCCACACTCAAAGAGTGAATAATTTACAATATATATAGGATAAATGAGTAACTAATGAGCCATAGTGGTGTTCTAGAGTGATCTGGACACACACCAACAGTTACAAGAGTAAACTGCCACCTAGTCTAGTCTCTCAGGTAGTTACAGGAGTGAACTGCCACCTAGCTGAGTTAACTAGTCAACTAGTCTTCAATTAACTGACTGAACAAAGAGTAGTGAGTTGGTGATGATCCCAATGTTGCATGGTGAGAAAACCAATGCAACATCTAAACTCAACTCAACTAGTCAAACTAAAGTGTCAACTAAAAGAGAATATTCTCCAGGTGGAATATTCTCCCCTAAAATATAGGAGACTGGATAATGACTAATTATGACTAATAAACAAGGAATAACCTTAGGAAAAATAAATCCTAGGTGTGTGTGAAGTAAATCCAACACTAATAATCCCCCTTGTATTTCCCCTATTGTGGAGTCATACCCCCTCTTCTTTTTTCCTTCTCTTTTATAGTTGATGTTGTACTTTTTATTAATATTCAATGTTCGGTCACAAATTAGATTGTTTATATTTTATCCATCGTCATTTACATACAAAACACTAAAGTGGAGATCAAAACTAGGGTATTACATTCCCCTCCCCCTAGATTTTTGACAGTCATTAGTGTACATCACCATTGTATACAATTACAACATTTTTTTTTTCATTTAAATGTAAAAAAAAATGCAGATATACCTCCTGCATTGCATCCTCCAACTCTTGCATTGATTCTTCTAGGCTATAGTGGATCCATTATAAATTTACTTTCCCTATGAATCCGTTCTTGAGCATAGTGACCTTCCTATCTAATATGGACATTATTTCTACCTAGAAGATTCCTTATAGTTCCACCTGAATCAAAGTCCAATTAATGACATGGTTAGGGTCATGCATATACTTTTTCAATAACAAAAAATGAAACACATTATGCACTTTTATGGAAACAGGTAATGAAAGAACGTATGTATCAAGTCCTATCCTATAGAAGATCTCAAAAGGACCACAATATCTGGCTGCTAATTTAGTGAAACTCCCTAATTTCAACAAACTTTTCTTTGGTACAAAGAATGTTGAAAAAACTTTGTGATGCCAAAATAATGATTATTGTTAGATATTTATAATGGGTTGCAAACCTGGTGTGTTTCAGGAAGAAAAATGGGGAAATAAGGCTCTACATAGGATTAAGAAGTTTGAACATAGCTTCTCTAAAGGACAACTACCCTAACCAAAGATGGATCAAATGTTATTGAAAGTAGTGGGTTATGAAAGGATGTCCATGTTGGATGGTTTCTCATGACACGATTATGTTAGGATGAACCACATGACATACTAAAGACTTCCTTCACCACTATATGGAGTATATTTACATATGTGAGGATGCCTTTTAGGTTAGTTAATGTTAGGGATACTTTTTAGAGAGGTATAGATTATGCATTTGCTAACATCAAAGACATTTTCATTGTTATATATCTCAATGACTCGACTATTTACTCAAAAAAGGATATTAACCATACGGATCGTCTAAGGTAGGTTTTTGAGAGGTGCATAAAATGTGGCATATCCCTCAACCCCAAGAAATTTTTCTTTGGGGTGATAAAAGGAAGATTATTGTGACATAAATTTGCACAGGGGCTCAAGGTTAATCTAAAGAGGGTTGAAGCAATAAATACTGTCTCCCCACCTAAACATAAGAAGGCCCTCCAATCATTTTTTGGGAAAGTCATTTTTATTTGGAGATTCATACCCAACTTTGTTGAACTCACAAATCAAATGACTAGAATGCTAAAAAAGGAAAATGAGATTAAATGAGATGATCTAGCTAAAGATTCTTTCTTAGCAATAAATAAATCTAGGTAGAAACCCCTATGTTAATGATCCATTACTACAAGAAAGACTCCATGATTTTCCCCTTTGACTCTGAGCACACTATCACCAAACCCTCTTGTAGAAGAATGATGCAATACATGAGAAACCCATTGCATCTTTTAGAAAATCCCTCAAATACACAGAGCTAAAGTGGAACATCATAGAAAAATAATCCTATGCTCTAGTAAAAGCCCTAAAATATTTTAGAGAATATGTATTGCAATCCTAGATAGTCACTCATGTCCCACATATCTCAGTCAAGGAAAAACTCTTCAAACTAGAAGTATATGGAAAAAGGGGGAAGTGATTACAAGAATTCAGGAATATGAAATGGTGATCAAACCCACCAATCTTATTAAAGGCCAAGGGATAGAAAAATTAATGGTTGAAACTAACTTGCAAAAATTGGGAATAAACACACGAGAAGCTAAGGAGATACGAGACCAAGAAACAAAAGAGGGATCATGTATTAAAAATTACTATTGACAATCCCCATTGTACCCAAATATAACATATCTACTAGACACTAGCGTTTGTCCGTAAGGAATGGACTAGTCCCAGAGAAGATATTTGAGACTTAGAGAAGCTCAATACTGAATTGTTAGGTCTCAATTGCATTGGAGAAAACCAAATGGACTACTTCTTAGATGTATGTGGAAGAAGAGGAAAATTTATTGATAGAGACATGCATCAAGGGATTTATGGAGGCCATTTCACATGTAGAGATACAACCCAAAAGATCTTAAGGTTTGGATATTTCTAGCCCATGTTATTCTCTGATGTCCATAAATTTGTTAGGGTTTGCCATGAGTGCCAATTTTTTGTTGGAAGACAAATAATCCTAGCATTACCCCTAATTCTAGTGAAAGTGGAAGCCCCTTTCCACCAATGGGGTCTTGATTTCATAGGTGAGATACACCCTCCATCCAGTGGCTAGTATCAATGGACCCTCACAACCACTAATTATTTTACTAAATGGTAGAAGCCATGCCATGAGACATGCTACTGACCAGGTTGTCATAAGATTCCTTGAAAAGATCAGATTTTCTAGGTTCAACTTCCAACATAGTTACCAACTTAACGAGAACTCTACAAAGTTCTCTTTTTTGGGGGGGTCAAGTTTTTTACCCCGTTTTTAAAAATGGTGTTACCGGTAGCATAAACATAAACATATTTTATAATAGAACATTGTTATATTATAACAATGTTATTATTATAACATTGTTATATTATAAAAGTGTTACAATATAACATTGTTATATTATAACAATGTTATAATATAACAATGTTATATTATAGCGTTGTTATAATATCAATGGGACCTGGGCCAGGCCCGCGAGGGGGTTGGGACGATGTCGGGCATCACCTTGGCCCCCCGCGGGCCTGGGCCAGGTCTCATGGGCGTCCACAGGACCCGGGCCAGGCTCGCGGGGCAGGGGGGCTGAGGCGATGTCGGGCATCACCTCAGCCCCCCCGTGGGCCTAGCCCATGTCCTATTGATATTATAACGTTGTTATAATATAACATTGTTATAATATAACATTGTTATAATATAACAATGTTATATTATAACATTCTTACATTATTAACATATTATTAAAAAAAAAACATTTAAATAAATTTGTAGCTTAGGTAATATTAGTGTTTTTGTTAATTTTTTTTTTAGATGTTTTTTAATTGAATTTTGATTATTTTTCAGTTTTTTTTTCTAATTTTATTTTTCTTTTTTTAAGTTTGAAGGGATTTTTTGCTCTTCTTTTTAACAAAAAAACATATTTTTGTTTTTGAAATTATTGTTTTTGGGGGAAATTTTAAGTTTTTTTCATTTCTTTCTAGTTTTTCTTTGTTTTTCACAATTTTGTTAGCTCATAAAATTTCTTAGCTCATATGTTTTGAATATGGTCAATATAACAATACTTTTAAGAAATTATTTATGTTTCATTCAATGTAACTTGTATTTACTGCTTTATTATTAAAAGTAAAAAAATATTAAAAAATGACGTTGATTTTTTAAACTATATTGTGATATTTTCATGGCATTATGTATTACCTTGTGCTTTGCGTGATAATAACATTTAAAAAGTAAACATTTAAGGGTTTCTTTTATGATTTTGTTTACAGTAATGATGAGTTCTTTTACCACATTATAAAAATGTGTCATTTTCATACCCCAATTTTAGAATGGGTGCTACTGGTAGCAGTACTTTTCAATTTGATGGTTGATTTTGAGGTTTTTGTTTTAATGGTACTAAGTGATAAAAATACGATTTTAAATTATCTCAAAATTTAACGTTTTGAAAAGAAAAATAAAATAAAAAAACATCTTATTTGTTTTTAGGTGTTGATTTTAAGGTTTTTCTGAGCTACTATCTAAGTTTTGAAACCCATGTTTGAAAAATGTTGTAATTTTGACCCCATTTTAAAAAATGGTGCTATTGGTAGCACCACTTTTTGATTTGGGGGTTGTTTTATGCAAAAATATGGGTTTTTTGGGCCAGAGTTCTTGTTTGGAGGTCACAGTTCTCATTAAGTTGGTAACTATGTTTTCCCTAGAAATACAATTACAGACAATTCCAATGCATTCTTCTCATTATAGGTGTTGCAATTTTTCCATAAATACAATATCATCCTGGGTCATTCATCCACATACCACCCTCGGGGAAATGACCAAATTAAGTATTCAAATAAGAACCTCATGAATATCATCAAGAAGACACTTTTAGACAACAAAAGATCATGGGACTCCCAACTCAAATATGCCCTATGGATAGACAAAATCTATAACATCCCTGTTTTTAATCCTCGAATTAGCAATATGTAATGTAAATATGATGTATGGTCATAGGTCCAACTACGTAATATGTAAACATTGTCTATTGTAATAATAAAATAAAATGTAACATCGACTGCAGAAATACATCGATGGAGTAATAGGGGCTAAGTTTCCATGAAAGAGGGGGTCCAACGAGTCCAAGGGGGGAATATTCATGGGTATTAATCCCAACCCATTTTCTAAAATTATTATTTTGTATGAATCTTCTAATTTTATTTTGAGTGTATCAAATCCCCAACCATTAAATACATGTAAGAGGGTGGGTGTGAATAGTCACTTCACATAGTTAATCAAAGCATGAGGGTTGAGTATAATCAACCTTGGGGAATGTGAGATTCAACATGCATGTGTAAAAGAGAAATTCAAATAGCTAGTGTGAGAAGTTTTTACATGCATTTTTTGGAGAAGCAAGAGAGGAGAGAGTGTTGGATCTTGAAGGCACCCATAATGGGTGTTTTTGGGAGCTTGTTGGAGCTCTTGTTTCATGAAGAAGTAGGTTGTTAGGCCCGTAGAGAAATATTTTTGTGTGAAAATTACGCTAGAGAAGTGGGCTTGCTGTTGTGAGTTTTCCTATGGAAGATAGCATCTCTGGAGTCCCCAACAAGAGATATTCACATCCAACCTGTGTTGGGGCCCTAGAGGGAAGTGGGAAGGCCTAAGATACTATGTGCAGTGAAGGGGAATCCCATTCCTTGGGTTGTGTAGGTTGAGGGGAAGAGATTTGGTGGATTATAATAGTTGTAGGAGAATTAGTTTGTTGTGGGATTGCATTGGGATGTGAGAGACACCCTTTCTTGTGGATTCATAGCCCCAACTCAGGGGTGATTTTCTACTGATATTTGGAGCAACAAATCTATGGTTTGGAAGAATATCTATCCTCTACATATGGTTGCACATTTGTTGATCAAAGGTATGCGTTTTTATCTCTATTTCACTTTTTTAATCATGAGTTTTATTGTTTGTTTGTTTACTTCAAATTTTGAGGAATTATATGTTATTGTGTGAATGTTAAAGTTAGTTGCATTCATGTTTTAAAAGTGTTGTTAGATGCATAGATGCTTCTAGCATAACTACATGCATTTTTATTCAGTGGTATTTGAAATGTTTTGTTGGGTTTAGTAGTGGGAGAACTACATAATGGTATTAGAGCCATGGTTGCAACAACAGATGTACCTCGGTCTACTACAATAGGGTAAAATTTTAGTCTGTGTGTAGTTTTGGGTGAAAATTGAATTCCCCTAGCTTGAGAAATTGTGGTCAAAACCCCTCTAAATTCATTTTTTGTATGATGGTTGTTGTTGTGTGGGGGTTTATTTTTCCTCTAAGTCGTTGAATTTGTATTAGACAATTGAGTCATGCATTTTCCACCATAGTTGTGAGCTCAAAATGAGAAAAGTCGACTAAGTATAGAAAAGTTATTTTTGGTCAATATAGTGTGTATTGATGAACACAAAAGATATTAAGTCGTTAATAAAAGGCATGTATCAGTGAGAAGGAAAGATATTAAGTCACCAATAAAGGGCGTATATTGGTGAGTAGAAAATATCTTAAGTCACTGATAAAGGGCGTGTAGAAAGAAGACAAAAATATATTAATTTGTCAATAAAGGGTGTGTAAAGTCATCGATACATCAACAAAGCAATATCTTCCAAAGTCGTTGATATGTCAGTGAAGGGAAAAGATAAGAGATCTTTGATAAAGGAAAAGAAGAGAACGAGAAGAAAGAGAAGAATAGGAAAATAAGAGAAGAGAAGAGAAGAGAAAGAAAAGAGAGAAGAGAAGAAGAGAAAGAGAGAAGAGGAGAAAGATGAGGAAATGAAAGGAAAAAACAAACAATTTTACAAAAAAAAATGTCTGGAGCCAAAAACTTGATTTGGCCATAAGAGGAGAATTTCAACTCATATTTGGATGAAATTTAAGGGGTATGTTTTCAGTGACGAGGGATATAAGAGTTTCAATGAGATCCACTGGCTAATTCTACTTCCATTCTTTGAAAAACACAAATTAGTGACTTTTTAATATCTAGGTCATGCTTAGTAACCCGAGCCTAGATAACGATGAATTTTTTATAGAAGATCAAAAAGAAGGCATGAATATACCCATTTGGAATCTTAGAAAAATTCAAAGGAGTTGGTGTGGAGATGCCCAAACAAGGTAAGATCCACTATTAATGAAAAAGTTGGATGGTGTATCAGATCCTAAATCCAAGAATTTTTGTGTATTCATAATCAAGAATAATATTAGTGTCCAATATAAAAAAAAATCCTGGTTCTTGCCATATTTTCTTCTACAATAGGCAAAAGTTATCCCTTGAGATTTTTGGTACCAACAAAACAAGTGCAAAGAAGGGGTGAAACCGTTGATTTCAAAGATACATAACTTTCAACTTAGAAAATAGATTGAGACATGAGTACAGTCGTCAGAAATACAATTTATAAGGGAATATATTTGAAAGCTCATAATTTTGATTAGTTTATTAGTTTTCTTTGAAAAATTGAGGCAAAAGGGGTTTGTAGCTTAAATTAATGACAATTTTATAATGTGTTTAACTCTAACAGGTAATTGTTGCATGCACATTTCTTGCAAAATTAGAGGTACAAGTAAAAAATATCGGTTACTATACAAAGACTAGAGATATGAAGGATGCCCAAGGATATTACAACTATGAGAAGGAGGTTATAGGTTTACATGTCAGCATGGGAAATGTAGATACCAAGTCCAATGGATGTAGAAGCAGAGTGGAACCAATGGAGTTGGTTGAAACTATCATAATCTTGTAGAAAGAAGTGCAGAGATATAGAGCAGAAAATTAAAGTATTATGAGAGATTAGGAGGAGCTACTACAGAGTTTGAATATGTTGTAGAGACAAGTCAATAATGATTATGGCACAAAACAAGTAGCAAGTGCAAGGAAAGTAGCAACATCCAAATATCATGATATGAGGGATGACCATATAGGATTTAGTAAGTCGAGGAGTGTTAGCATACATCATCATCATCATTATCATCGTTCACCAGGGCACTTGACCATAAGAGCACATGCACATTCAGGGTCATAGAGCATCCCCAATGTGTCCCCTGTCAAAAATCATAGAAGGAGGCTTGAGTCAGATATTTTGCAACGATATATCAAGAAGATAAATCAACCATAATTTTATGATTATCATAGAAAGGGAGAAGACGATGAAGCCTGATTGTTGGGCATGTGAAAATATTTCCAGTTGCATGATTACTCATCAAATGTAGAAGCTAGAATTGCAGACTACCATCTTCAAGGAAAATCATCTATGTAGTGGGATCAAACCAAGAATATTAAGCATATTGATGAGATGAGGATCTCATGGGGGAGGTTCAAGAAATATTTCCAGTAGAGTTACTTGTCAGAGCAATATTATGACAAGAATATGCAAGAGTTCTTTGAACTCAAGCTTGGAAGCATGACAATGGATGATTATGAGAAGACATGCCTGGAGCTTCTGAGGTATGTGGACTTCATTAGGGATAAAAGGGTGAAAATCCAGAGGTTCTTGAGTGGGTTGCTATCTTTTTACAAAGATAAAATCAATTTGATGAGCCTAGAACCTTTAAAGAAGCCATTAGGAAGGCCAAATATTTTTTGAGAAAAACAAAGGATGATCATCTTTCCAACAAGATTGGGATGATAAGAAGAGAGTAAATATGGATTAGAGAAAGAATGGATTCAATCCACCTTTCATTAGGAACAACTCTCAATCCTATTAGCAAGGGAAGCTAACACAAGGTGAATAGAAAATGACACATTCCTTGGGGAAAAGGCCAAGACAACATCCCATAAAATTTCGGGGATGGGAAGGACACTAGTTGTATAAGGATTGTCCTCACAAGGGAGATAATATGAGGAATATGAATAACATTGAGGAAGTTGATAGAGTGGAAGATGTGTGAAAGATCATGGCAAGGATTTATACAACCTTGGACAACATGCAAGCAGACTACCAATCCCACATGATTAAGGTAGAAGGTAATATTGATAATCAAGGCATAGCTATTTTAATTGATTATGGAGCTATTCATGGCTATATAGATCCAAAAATAGTTGAAAGGATTAAATTGAAGAGACGTAAGCATGAAAAGTCTTGGTTGTTTTAGCTAGCCACTAGAACCAAGAATAAAATCAATGAACTTGTCAAGGATTGATCAATAAGAATGAATGGAGTTAGCAGTAAGGAATATTTAAACATCATATCACTTGGGTCATATGATTTCTTAATTTTTATTGATTGGTTGGAAAAGCATCATGTTGGGCCTACATTGCTACAACAAGGCTTTCACATGCCTTGATGAGGAAGGGAATTCAAGGAAGATGCAAGGTATTCCAAGATCTATATCATTTAGATATATTTCAGTATTTCAATTG
>ML781167.1:389544-434547 GCA_009831015.1 Picea engelmannii | reverse complement strand
GTATGACCATTATGAATTTTTGGTGGTGCCATTTGGCCTGAGAAATGCACCAACTACTTCCATGTGTATAATGAATGGAGTGTTCATGGATTACCTGGACAAATTCATCATTGTTTTCTTGGATGATATTCTTATCTACTCCAAGACAAAGGAGGAGTAGGAGAAACATTTGAGGATGGTGCTACAAGTGTTGAGAGAACACCAATTCTATGCCAAGTTAAGAAAGTGCACTTTCTATTAAATGAAAATCCATTATTTGGGCCACATCATCTCAAAGGAGGGAATAACAATGGACTCTGAGAAGATTGAAGCAATCAAAATTTGTCTAGTTCCAAAGAATGTTTCAAAAGTGTTATCCTTTATGGGATTAGCTGGATATTATAGGAGATTTATTGAAGGTTTCTACAAGGTTTCACATTCGATCACTTCACTGTATAAGAAGGGAACACAATTTGAGTAGACTGCCAAATGTGAAGAGAGTTTTTAGCATTTGAAGGAATTGTTGACCGGTGCACCTATTTTAAAGGTTGCAAATCCATATGAAGATCTCATTCTGTTCATAGATGCATGGAAGGAAGGTCTTGTAGAATTGCTTACACAAAATGGGCATGCCATATGTTATGAGTCAAGGAAGGTTAAAGAGCATGAAATAAATTATGCAACCCGTGAATTAGAGTTGGTAACCATAGTTCATGCCTTAAAAATGTGGAGGCATTATCCCATGGGTAGAAAATTTGAGTTCAAGATAGATAATAGTGGGTTGAAACACTTGTTTTGTAACGTACCCATCCACCAAATATGTTCACATCACACAAAAAATATCTCTTATCAACTCTGATACCATTTTAGTAACATACATAGCCTCCAGCTAAGCAACAATATGTGCAAAATACACCTAACAAAAAACTTTTGCTAATTAAAGCAATTATCTTGTTGTTAGTCAATCTCTCGTAGCTTACACCTACAATTTATAACAGATTTAGCTACGACTATAACTATAAAAAAGATGCATCTGAAGCATGCTAATAATCAACATGAGATACAAATAATTACAACATCATATAAGACATTCTCATTCACGCATAGTTTATGTACAACAATACCACATGTAAATAACTCAGTACAAGATAAAACACTTATCTTTAAACAAGAATCGTACAACCAACTGCTTGGGATGAACGTCCCACCCAACCGTTTCCTGACTATTCCAAATTTCAACATCCAATCACCCCCAAGTTGAGGCTAGCAATCCACAAAAGAGGATGGTCTCTCATAGTCCACTCACAACTCATAAATCTCTCAACCCAACTAATATTTTCCTACAACTATCCTGATTTTCCATCAACTCTCTTTCTCTTGACCTGCCCAACCCAAGGAAAGAACCATTCATTTATCAAGGATAACCCAAGGGATGAACCATCTGTTTATCAGGGATAACCCAAGGAATGGCCCATTCATTTATCAAGGTCCCTCTAGCACAAGTAGCTAGGAATATATCAGTTGGGATCTCAAGGGAAAATGTTGCTAGGAAAACTATCAGCAAACCAACAATAACCACTTGTTGTTTCAGTGAAACTCACCCAGGAGTTCACTCTTCAAGCCTGACAACCTGGCTCTTCAGTCTTCCAACTCCAATTCTCTCTATTTACGCTCCAGTTATTCTCCAGAGTTTGCTCCATAATTCACCCTCCATGGTCATACCAACTCCAAGATCTCTCTATTCTCCTTGACTAACTCCACACTGTTGCGCTCCATCCCCTACAATTTCCTCTCTTTGGCTTGCCTTTTTTGACTCACAATCTTCCTCAATATGATTGCACTCAACCCCCATGTTCCCAATAACTTTGGGATGTGACCACTCACACCCACCCTCTTACATGTATTCAATGATTGGCTTTGGAAACACTCAATCATAAATGGGAAGGTTCATATACAAATAGCCAATTTAGGAAAATGGTTTAAATCATTATACATGGGTAATTCTCCCTTTGACCCCTCTTGGTCATTATCCTAGAAACTCCCCTCTCTTGTGGATTTATTCAACCCCCATATCTTGTCTATGTCCCCTTAGTAGATGGCATCACATTTTTATTAATAAAACAAAGAAATACAATTCAAATATTACATCGCTTGGCCATAACCACATATTATATCTACATAAGAATTAATTAAACTGGGGATTATAATGGGGATGTTACATTCCCCCTCCCCTACAATTTTGCGTCATCCTCAATTCACTCTATACCGATATAGATATATGCAAATTTATATCACAATACTTGGAAATAAAATTCTACAATTTAACAACTCCAACAACAACTCGAACCAAAATCTCATGTTCTTCTCAACTCGCTGCCCCAAGGAATGAACTATTATTTTATCAGAGTTAACCCAAGGGATGTATCATCTGTTTATCAAGGCTAACCCAATGAATGAGCCATTGTTTTATCAAGGTCCCCAATGCAGTTGGCTAGGACTCTGAGATGTGGTTCCAAAACTCTAACTGCTCAAAATGGAGTCTTGCATTATGTCTTCTTCACAACTATCAAAAAATTGTGGGTATTATGCCCACATGTTTTCTTCATGCTCCCATGTATTATCTTCAGGACCATAGCATGTCCATTGAAACTTTACCAACCCTATGGCTTTGTTCCTGATCACTTTGACTTTCCAATCCAAGATGCATACTGTTTCCACCCGGAAATGCCCTTTGTGCTCCACCTGGATCACATTCCAATCAATTATGTAATTAGGATTAGGAACATATTTCTTTAACAATTGCACATGAAATACATTATGCACTCTCATGGATGCAGGAAAATATAACATGTATGCAACTGGCCCTATCTTTTCTAATATTTCAAAAGGCCCACAATATATTGTTGCCAACTTTGGGCAACTTCCTAATCTTAGCGAACTTCTCTTTGTATTTACTTTCAAAAACACTTGTTCTCCCACTTTAAAATATCTGAAAATTTTGTTCCTGTCTACATAACTTTTCTACCTATGCTGGGAAGCCTTCAAATTCTTCTTTAGCCTTTCCATCTGATCTTCCATTTCTTTTAACAATTATGGCCCAACAACTACTCCGTCTGCTACATTATCCCAACTCACTGGTGTGTTACATTTCCGACCATAGAATGCCTCAAATGGACTTATTTTCAATGAGTCCTAATACCCATTATTGTAGGTAAATTCAACTAAATGGATATAATCATCCCACTTCGATGGTTGATCCATCACATACATTCTAATCATGTCCTCAATTATTTTGTTTTCCCATCTAAATCTAGATGATACGTTGTACTAAGACTTAAATTTGTCCCAAAGCCCTTGAACAAACCCTTCCAAAAATTGGAAGTAAACTTTGGATATTTGTCTAAAACTATTTCCTTAGGCACTCCATGTAGCCTAGAAACTTCTCTCATATAAATATCTACAATATTTGTTGACTTGTGTGTAGTCTTTAATGTAATAAAGTGTGTTTCTTTAGTCAATTTGTCCACCACCACCACGATGGAATCATGTTACTTTATTGTTCTGGGAAACTTGGTAATAAAATCAATCGTGACAGCTTCCCACCTCCATTATGGAATGGGAAATGGTTGTAGCAAACTTTTTGGGTGTCTATGTTCTATCTTTACTTTTTGGCATTCCAGACATCTAGCTATGTAATTAGCCACTTATTTTACCATTCCCGACAAAAAATACTGTCTTCTTACTGCTGCAATTTTTTTATGATATCTTGGGTGCCTTGCATATAACACATTATGCATAACCTTCAACACTACGTTTTTCATCTTACTAGAATTTGGCAGATACACCTTATCTTTGTACATGAGAATTCCATCTTCTTCCAACTTATAATAATTGAATTTCTGCTGAAAATTACCTTGTCGTAATGTCTCTTTTATTTTTAAATGATTCTGATCTGAATTTGTTGTTGCAATAACTTTGTATTTCAGATCTGTCATGTACATGATAATGACTGCAATATTCACTTCATGAGCTCTCCTACTGAGTGCATCGTCCACTTGATTTTCCTTGCCCTTTATGTGCTTAGTTTTGAATTCATATTCACTCAGAAATTCCATCCATCTAGTTTGTCTATAATTTAGTGTTGGTTGTCCAAAAAAATGTTTCAGACCACAATGGTCTATCCTTAGCTCGAATTTTTTACCCATAAGGTAATGTCTCCACATTTTCAATGCATATACAATCGCTACTAAATCCAAATCATGTGTAGCATAATTCCTCTCATGCTCTTTTAATTTTCTGGACTTATAGCATACCACATGATCCTTTTGACTAAGGACTCCACCAAGCCCTTCCTTGCATGCATCGGTGCACACAACAAAATATTCGTTTGGATCTGCAATATTCAATATTGGTGTACTTGTCATTATTCCCTTCAATTGTTGAAAAATCTCTTCACACTTGGAAGTCCATTCAAATTTAACTCCCTTCTTTTGCAAATAAGTGATTGGACTTGCATTCTTTGAAAATCCTTTTATGAATATTCATTAATAACTAACAAGACCCATGAATGATCTGACCTTTGTCACATTCTTTGGCGTTGGCCATCCTCTAATGGCCTCTATCTTCTTGGGGTCAACTTCTATCCCCAATGCTAATATTATATGCCCCAAGTAGTGGATCTTCTTTTGGTAAAAGATGCGCTTACTTAGATTAAATGTTTCTTATGTTCCTCTTATGATTTAGAATAGACGAGTATATCATCTAAGAACATAATCATAAACTTTTCCAGGTATTCCCTGAACACTCCATTCATCAAACACATAAAAATTCTTGGGGCATTTTCTAGCCCAAATGGCACTACTATGAATTCCTAATGCCCATATATTGTTCTAAATGTTGTCTTCTTGATGTATTCTTCCCTTATTCTTACTCAATGATATCCTAATCTGAAGTCAATCTTTGAAAATATTCTTGCACCTTTCAGTTGATCAAACAAATCATCAATCATGGGTAAAGGATATTAATTCTTTAAGGTAACCTTATTAAGTTTCCTGAAATCGATACATAACCTTAAGGTTTCATCCTTCTTCTTTATAAAAAGAACTGAGGCTCCCCAAGGTGACACACTTGGGCATATATACCCATTTTTCAACAATTCTTCAAGCTGCATCTATAACTCCTTCAAATCTAATGTACCCATTATGTATGGTGTCTTGGACACTAGGGAAACTCTTGACACAAAATCAATAGACAAAATCAATGTCTCTCTTGGGTGGAAATCCATGAATTTCTCTAAAAACATCTTCAAAATCCCTCAAGACTGGATGATAGTCAATGCTTTCCACTTTATCTCTGGCTTCCTCCTCAATATGGGCTGCAAACATTTGACGTCCCTTCCTAAATATCTTCTTCAATTGCATAGCTGAAATATCTCTAACAACTACAACTCTTGGAATTCCTTGAATCTTGCCTTGTTGCCCTTCGTCATCAAGACATGTGATTGTCTTATTGTAACAGTCTAGGAAAGCATGATGTTTTTCCAACCAATCCATTCCAATTAGACAGTCATATGAACCGAATGGTATGATGTTTACATCTACCTTCGTGTTGAGTCCATTCATGTCTATTTGACAATCTTTAACCAATTCATTGATCTTTCTCTTAGCTCCTATGTCTATCTTAACTAACCAAGATTTCTTATGCTTTCTTCTTTGGAAATGAAATGTTTCGACAATTTTATCATTTATGTAATTATGGCTAGCTTCAGAATCAATTAAAATTGATATGGGACGGTTATCAATCTTACCTTCCACTTCGATCATGAGGTATTGATATTCTACCTACTTGTTGTCCAAGTTTGCATAAATCCTTCACATACTTCCTCCCATGTATTCCAATTTTTTAGCCTCCTGAATGTTGTGGAAAATCCTCATTCTTTCTCCTTTATGAGGTAATTCCTTATATAAGTGATTCCCTTCACATCCCCAACATTGAACAGGCTGCTGCCTTGGCCTTTTTCCAAATGAATTTGCATTATTTTGATCATTTTAGGTTGCCTGGCCTTGTTGATTTTCTTAGGAGTTATTTATGAAAAGGGTGTCCTAAAACCTTTCTTCCTTTGATCCCTTTTCCCTTTCATCTTGTCATTCCAAGCCTTCTGGAACATTGGCCTTCCTTTGCTTTTTCATAAAGGTGCCTTGATTTCCTTATGGTTTCTTCCAAGGTCTTGGGGTTATCATATTGAATCTTGTCACTATAGAAGGAGGGTAACCCACTTAAAAAACTCTATATATTAACCTTCTCATCCTTGATGAAGTCAACATACTTCAACAATTCAAAGAATCCCTTCTCATATTCCTCAATTGTCGTGGTTTTCAACTTGAGTTCAAAGAACTCTTTCATCTTTCTCTCATAATAATGCTCGGAAAAATGTTTCTCTTGGAAATATCCTTTGAAATTCCTCCATGAGATCCTTTTCTCATCGATATTATTGGCTTTCTTAAGTTGATCCCACCACATGGTTTCCTTTCCTTGCAAGTGGTAGGTGGTAGTCCTAGCTTCTACCCAATATGGGTAGTAATGCAATTGGAAATATTTCTTCATTTCCAACAACCAAGCCTATGCCTCTTCTCCTTTTCTGTGCTCACCATTGAAAGTAGGTGGCTTGATTTTCATAAGTTCACCTTGCAATATGTCTATCTCATGCCTTCTTCTTTAACTCCAAACAAGAGACACACTTGAGTTGCTCCCTATCCTTGAGCTTGCATGTGTTATCCTAATGGACTGCCTTGGAGAATGGCGGTGCCTGCTCATGCTTCTTGAATGCCTATCATTTCCATGATCATCCCTTTTTCTATGGGATCTTGATGTTGATTATTGTCTAACACTAGTTTCTTTCTTGGTGCCAGAATCCTTGTTAACTTTCTTATGCATCGTATTTAATATGTAAAGTATCTCTTCTTGAGCCTTTATAATCCTTTCATTATCATCCCTTTAACTCTGCACTTCCATATGTATTCTTCTCATAGTAACAGGACCTTTTTTATCTCTCCTTCCATTTGACTATGTCTCAACATTCCCCATGCAGACCTATAAACTCTTCCTCATGGGTATAATATCTTTGAACATCTTCCATAACTCCAGTCCTCATATAGGAACTAAAGTCTCTTTCTGTACTTCTAATTCTGCAAGAAATGTGCATGTAATAATTACTATTAGAAAATTCATATTATAAAACATTTTATTAATGAGAATACAAGTTAATTCTTCATCAATTTCTGAAGGACAGATTGCACTAATTCATTTTTTTATTTGCTTGATACATTCCTCCCAGAAACAACTTTCCAACGACTAAAACTTGCCCAAAATCGAGCTCTGTTTTGAAAGTTATATCCCTCTGAAGTTCTTGTACTGGTGTAAAACATATTCGGAGACACGAAGTCCCAAATTCTCCTTTGTTGATCTACCTTAATGGATTCATCGTGGATATAAGACACATTTATTCTTCATACCTTCCATGAACCCACCACCAACACTTAGTTTCTTTTTCCTTCACGGACTCCCAGACTTATAAACTTGTAACCTTCTTTCATAAGTTCGTCCGAAAGGTCTCAACACTTAACCATTTTTCCACTTCTTTGTGGACTCACAGACTCATAATATTGTAACCTTTCTTTCATAATTCCATCTGAAAACTCTCAATACTTAATCATTTTTCCACTTCTTTGGATTTGAGGACTCATGAACTCATGGAATCATAATCTTGTAACATTTCTTTCATAGTTATGTCTGAAAAGTCTCAATACTTAAACCATTTTCCCACTTCTTTGGACTCATGGCCTCATGGACTCACGAAATCATAATCTTGTAACATTTCTTTCATAAGTCCTTCCAAAAAGTCTGAATACTTAACCATTTTTCCACTTTTTCGGACTCGCGGACTCACGAACTCATAATAGGTCCCAAAGCTTAGCCATTTTTCTGTCTTGGCGGACTCAGAGACTTAGAGACTCATGGACTCACAGACTCACACTTGGACAAACTTCCAAGATCTTATTGGAGTTTCGTGGAACTGACAGTTGGTCTGCCATATGGATCCATATCACCTCAACTGTAATCCCATCCAACATGTACCTTCACTGTGGAAACACCCATATTTCTTCTACCATGTCAGCTGGCATGTGGCCTCCATGCCATGCCGATGTCATCATACGGAAAAATAACCAGGTTGGGTGTGTTACACAAAAATTCTCTCTTATCAACTCTGATACCATTTTAGTAATGTACCTAGCCTCCAGCTAAGCAACAATATGTGCATAATACACCTAACATGAAACTTCTACTAATTAAAGCAATTCTTTTTTTGTTATTCGATTTCCCATAGCTTATAACTACAATTTATAATAGATTTAGATACAGATATAACCATAAAATAGATGCATCTGAAGCATTCTAATAATCAACATGATATACAACTAAACTGTTCATTACAACAACATATAATACATTCTCATTCACGCAGAGTTCATGCACGACAATAACACATGTAAATAACTTAGTACAAGATAAAACACTTATCTTTAAACAAGAATCGTGCAACCAGTTTCTTGGGATGGACATTCCACCCAACCGTAGACTAATTGTTCCAAATTTCAACATCCAGTCACCCCCGAGTTGAGACTAGAAATCCAAAAAAGAGGGTGGTCTCTCATAGTCCAATCACAACTCATAAATCTCTCAACCCAACTGATATTTTCCTACAACTATACGATTTTCCATCAACTCTCTTTCTCTTGACTTTCCCAACCCAAGGAATGCACCATTCATTTATCAAGGATAAACCAAGGGATGTACCATCCATTTAATAACCCAAGGAATGAGCCATTATTTTATCAAGGTCTCTCTGGTATAGGTAGCTAGGAATCTCTCAGTTGGGATATCAAGGGAAATTCCTACTTGGAAAAATATGAGCAAACCAACAACAACCACTTGTTGTTTCAATGCAACTCACTCAAGAGTTCACTCTTCAGGCCTGACAACCTGGGTCTTCATTCTTCCAGCTCAAATTCGCTCCATTTACGCTCTATAGTTCACTCCATAATTCGCCCTCCATGGCCGCACCAGCTCCAAGCTATCTCTCTTCTCTTTGACCAACTCCCCACTGCCACACTCCATCCCCTAAAATTTCCTCTCTTTTTCTTTCCTTTCTTGACTCGCACTCTTCCCCAAGATGATTGTACTCAACCCCCATGTTCCCAATAACTTTGGGATGTGACCACTCACACCCACCCTCTTACATGTATTCAATGATTGGCTTTGGAAACACTCAATCAGAAATGGGAAGTTTCATATACAAATAGCCAATTTAGGAAAGTGGTTTAAATCATTATACATGTGTAATCCCCCCTTGGACCCCTCTTGGTCATTATCCTAGACACTCCCCTTTCTTGTGGATTGGTTCAACCCCCGTCTCTTTTCCATGTCCCCTTTGCAGCTGGCATCACATTTTTATTAATAAAACAAATAAATACAATTCACATATTACATCGCTCGGTCATAGCCACATATTATATCTATATAAGCATTAATTAAACTAGGGATTATAATGGGGATGTTACATGTTTGAGTAGATAACACTAAATTCTACACAGACTAGATGGATGGAATTTCTTAGTGAATATATCTTCGACATCAAGCATATCAAGGGAAAAGAGAATAAAGTGGTTGATGCACTCAGCATGAGGGTGCATGAAATGCATGCTACAACTATTAGCATGTATTTTCAGATTTAAAAAGAAGAAATTTGGAAGTTGTAGAATCATATCAACATTATGCACATGCTACATAAGGCTTACAACAAGAAAATATACCACTAAAATTTAAGGACTACAGTATAGAAGAGGATGGAATTATCTTGTTCCGGGACAAATTTTATGTTCCTAACACTCAGGAATTGGGAGCTACAGTGTTGAAGAAGATGCATAATGTACCATACGTTGGTCATCTAGGGTACCAAAAGACAATTGTTGTTGTAAGAAGGCATTATTTTGGGCCTGAAATGAATAAATATGTGGTTGATTACATAGCGAGTTGCATGGAATGTCAGAAAGTGAAGACTAAACACATGCATCCAATAAGATTATTATATCCTTTTCCCATTCCTGAATGGAAATGGGAGGTAGTTACAATATATTTTATCACCAAGTTTCTAAGAACAACAAGGAAACATGATTCCATCATGGCAGTGGTGGACAAGCTTACAAAGGCTACACATTTTATACCGGTGAAAATGCCTCACAATGAAACCAACATCGTAGATATTTATATGAATAAAATTTTTGGGCTACATGGTGTTCCTAAGGAAATATAGTCAGACAAAGATCCCAAGTTCGATTCCAACTTTTGGAAGGGATTGTTTAAGGGATTTGGGACTAATTTGAATTTCAATACAAACATATCATCCGGAGTCAGGTGGGAAGAGGACCAACTGGATAATTGGAGATGTGTTGAGAATGTATGTAATGGAAAATCCTTCCAAGTGGGAAGACTATCTTCATCTAGTTGAGTTAGATTATAATAATGAATATTAGAAATCATTAAAGATGATCCCATTTGAAGCCTTGCATGGAAAAAAATCCAACACGCTAGTGAGATGGGATAACCCAACAGATAGAGCAGTTATTGGGCCATAATTGCTAAGGAAAATGGAAGAGAAGATGGTAAAGATCAAGTAGAATTTAAAGGTTGCAAATGATAGGAAAAACAATTATGTAGATAAAATAAGGACATACATGGAATTCAAAGTGGAAAAGCATGTGTTTTTAAAAGTAAAGCTAAAAGAAGCTCGCTAATATTGGGAAGTTGCTCAAAGTTGTTGATGATTGTAGCTACATGAGACATTCTCCAGGATACAAACCTGAGAGAGAGCCTATGAGAGGGGTGTGTGGTTCCTATTTGAAACAGATATGGAACGTAGAGATGGCCTCCTCCTTACAGAGAGTTGAGAAGAACTCCAAATGATTCTCATGTGTAACATTGTGAGAAAGGATATCTGTAGAGTTGGACGTGCATGTGGCTGAGCACAAGGTGAATTTGCGGAATCCCAAAGTGTTGGATGCATTGTCATGAGAAAAGAAATGAAGCCGATGTATTAGCCTCCTCTGAGTAGAGAGTTGATGAGAAACTCCAGATGACTCTCCTATGTAATGCAGTGGGAAAGAAGATCTGTTGAGTGGACGTGCATGTGGATGAGCACATGTGAACATGATCCTAGTGGTTGAGAACTAGTGAAGAAGTGGTTCTTCTCTGTAATTCAGTGATCTGGAGATATGGACATCCATATGGATGTGCCCCTAGTGGATGATCACTAGTGGGTGTATAAGATCCCTTGCTATATTGTTCAAGAGTCAGATCTGCATGTAACCCTAATTTTAATGTAAAGGGTACAGGTCGGCCCCACCTTAATTTTATTGATAATTAATGTAAAATATAACTAATCTGGTTAATATTAATTATATTATGAGATAGAGAGTTCAGCCCTGTTGTGCCAATAGACATTTCTATTGACAAGTCAAGTCTAATATAAGTAAAGGTAAATTCCCCATTGAGGAATCATATCTTTTGTGTAAGTTTGGTAATTTCAGCAAGTACACCTTCTTGGGAAAAGTGTGCACCTCTATTGGGCACTAGTATTCTAGGGTTTGCAAGCACCCTCTTCTGTGATAGGCTTTTCTTTGTGGTGAAGGTCTTTCTCTTGAACAACATAGAAAAGGATTTGGCTAGGTTTTCTTCCCTTGTTGAAAAGGGTTTCCCAGGATACTTCTTGTGTTCTTGTGCATGGTGTTTCTTCTTATGATCTTGATTGTTGCATGTTACACATTATTTTGGTCACCCCAGTGATCCATTGACAAACATGTGTTCATGTTCCCAAAAAGAGTCTTTATCCATGAATAAGGTGACTGACTTTCTCTTATCAAAAACCCTATTAAGGAAGGTCGTCGTAGGATGCACTATACACAGGGTGCGACGATGCCTGATCGTCACCCCCTGCTCCAAATATGGGTTACAATGTCTCCACGGGATTCTCTACAGCCAGGGTGCGATGATGTCAAAAGACTAAGAAAAAGGTCAATTTTCACAAAAGTTATAGAAGGGGATCGTATAGAAGATGAGGTGGCATCCATATGGTTTGGATCTTACTCGCTTCTCTGAATTGGTGGGATCATCCTAATCTCTTCAACCATGTCTCTCTCCCTGATATAAATATGGATTTCTCATGGAAAAGGATAAGGTTAATGGAGGTTGATTCAAGAAAGATTAATATTGAATAGGCTAAGAATTGGATGAGGAATTCTACTTTAGTTCATACTTGAGGGCTTCATTTCAGCTCATCAAGTCATTGTGGATCTTCTTCATTCAAGGTTGGAGCAAGTGTGTGTGTTAGAGAAAAGGGCCATCGGAAGGTGATCTTGCGAGATGAAGGCTTTTTTTTGTAATCTGCACTCTCATTTAATATGATACAACAATATGTTTCTTTCCCATAAAACTATTCTTGTTTTATTGTATGATTCCTTGATCACATGCATAAGTTCTTGTTGAGTACATTGTGTTGCTTTCACTTTGGTTGGTTTGTGTTCCCTTATAGATTCAATATCACAATAGCATTGAAGTGGAGCTAAGACGAAAATGGAAAGAGGAAGCGACATTTAAAAGTTATGTTGCCCATCTCTTGTTAACTGGTAAACTCAATGATTAGAACTTAGGGAAAGTTTCATGTTATGTTTTGTTCTATTCTAGATCTAGGTGGATCTAGGGAGATCTGTTTATGTCTGAATTTACTGATTAATCATATAACAAAATTGGCGACCATACTGGGGATTCAACTCTCTTTTTGGTTTTTTTCTGTCCATTTTCTTTTAGCATGCCTGGTTTTTCTTGAATTCATTCTTTGAGTCTATGGGTGATCCTTCTATTCTCCCTGGGTCTGAAATTCCAGTTAAATTTTTTGCCTTTCTCCCTATTTTTTCTCAATTACAGAGATCGTCGCATTGTACTCTATAGTCAGCCTGCGACGATCCTCTGACGTCGGATCCTTCTTGTGAAATCCAGTGCGACGTCACTGCACTGTCCTACTGGTAGCCTGGGACGGCCTTTGCTTGTCGCATTGTTCCCTACTCTCTGCTTGTGACAACTCCTATAGGATTTGTTGGAATGAGTCATTTTTATTTTTTCACCCAGTTTTTCCTTAGTTTCCTGGGGGGGACTTCTGATACCAGTGTTTGATTGATTTGTGAGTTTAAAGCTTGTTGTTGATTGGTTTCTAGTGATTGAAAGTCTTTATTTATAAATTTGGCAATTTTTTTTCTTTTGATCTTTGTCACAAAGATATAATCTCTGGATCTTGATCTGAGTGCTTGTTTGACCAAGGATATTTGAATAATTTGCAGTTTTGGATTGACTTTGCTTTCCAAATTGTTTGTTGATTGAAAAATACTTTTGTTATCATTTGACAAAAAGCTTTTCGATCTTTTCATTTTTTTTCTACATTATGAGTTTCATTTGGGAACTGTGTTGAATGTATTGATTTTCTTGGATTAAGCTTTCCTTTTATCATTATATCTTTGATCTTATTTGGGAAAGGAAGAACTGAATTCATTTATTCTTTTTAGTAATTTTTGATAAGAAAAATTTGGCATTCGAATTTATTTTTTTAGAGAACATTGGAAATTTTTATAGTCTCTGATTATTTGGAATTGTGTTCATTCAAGAAATGAGAAATAGTATTTCATAACATGTGTACTTCAGCGAAAAATACCTTCTCCCTATTGTAATTAGAGTTCATTGAATTGAAAAATTGCACATTCATATCTTCTTGCATTTTATTGGGTCAAGGTCACAACTCCATTAGTTTCGTCTCCATCTCCCTTTTGAGTAAACAACATCTCTTAAAATACAACGTAATTTAAAATTTATTAGTAACTTTTATTTTTTATAAATTCTCTTCACCAACATTATCTAGGATAGCGCTTTGAAATAGGTTGTAAGGCACACTCTCCAAAGCATCAAAACACAGAGAAGTATCTTGTGATAGGGAGAGTTCAAATCCAATTGCTACATTTTTTTTTGGGAAGCCCTTCTCACACAAGGGTCAAACCTGAGGTCGCATTAAGATTGGCAGAGTTACTCACCCTTCTTTGTTGGTCTTGGTGTAGATATTGCGCATATTATTGGAGGTCACTTGAAGGTATACCCACGATTATGTGTGGGAGCCTTTCGAGTTGATTTCGGGCTAGATACCCTGCCCTTGTGCTTGGATCAGACTGTTGACTATTTCTCCAGGAATCATTGTTGTAGCTGGTAACCTTAGTAACCTATATATTTAGGGTCTTACACGAGGTGACTGTGGAGGGGAAAGTATTCACGGTACCTAGAATCGACGTTGGCCAAACTCACTTGGGCTCCTTGGAGGGTATACCCACGATTATGTGTGGGAGCTTGCACCAGGGTGTAAGTCCATTAAACAGGTCGTCAATGTAACTTTTACACCTTCTCTATCCCAACCCCTTCTTGTCTTGAATTCATGATGTTGGATTTCATCACCAACTAGTGACTTTGAAACAAGAAGGTTTGTTTTCTTGGTTTGATTTCTAGATTTTATTAGTGATTGTTGTTTTTTTGCTTAGTTGGCCATATAATTTTTTCGTTCTTTACTTGGTTCGGTCAACATCGGCCTTCATTGTTCATGTAGGATGCAAGGATTAGATCCGTAAGGTTACCTTCCTTTACCTCCCAATTCACCAGAAGGCTCTCCCGAGGGAGATGCCAATAACGAAGTAACTTCACAAGTTGGAAGTTCACATTCTTTAGAGGGATTCCAAATTGTTTTGGATTCTTTAGAGGTATTTAAACTTCCCCCAAATCCATTATTAAATATTAGACAAGATTCACGGTTACTCTGGATGAATTCATCAGGAGAACTCATTATTGTTGATAACACTGGAGTACCTACTAGACCTAATGTAGAATATGGAGTAGACGATCCACTTTTTCAAAGTGAATCATTTAGAACCCCAACCCACACTATTGGAATTTTTAACCCTATCTCTTCCCCCATGATAGTACATTATCTTTATGGAAACCTAGGGTTGAGTCCTGACCCACCTATGGCATCACAGATGCCTCAGATGTCTGTTACCTATATGGTACCTTTAGACCATTTTACTGGCACGACCAATGGTTTTGCCACGGTTTCAGACCAATTGTTGGTTGGTGCTCACTCAATTCTACCTCTCCAGATGGCCCATTCTACTATGGTCCCACATTCTACGACTATTTCTACCAGAAATTTGGTTATCACTCAAGCTCCTACTGGAGTGCCACTTCCGTCTAGACTAAATCCTTCACTTCCCCCTAAGTATAACGTTCTAAAGACTTCCATTGATATTACCATCCAGAATCCATCCGGAGGGTCAAAAATATTTATTCCTCCTGGGTATAATGCTTCCAGTCAGTTTGTTCTTACACCTACCCAGGTTCTCTCTAGAGGGACTTACGTCCCTCCTCCACCTTTGGTTGGAGGAGAAAATCATTCTGGCCCTAGTGGTTTCAATCCCATTGGAGGCACCAGTCATTTTGTCGCTTTTGTTTTTCAGATTCCCGTTGGAGACAAACCTCAAGTTGGGGGACAACTTCAATTTGGGGGAAACCTCAAATTGGGGGACAACCCCAACTTTGGGGACAACCTCATATTGGAGGCCAACCTCAACTTGGGGGGAAACCTCAAGTTGGAGTCCATAACCTAGTTTATGGACAAAACGTACCTGTGTTACCATATCAACCTTGGAACCTTCCTTTCCAAGGGAATAAAAAACTAGCTAGGGGGAAACATCCTCAAGTTAATTATTTTGTTCCTCCCAATCTTAGCCAACCGTACCCATGTTCCATGAATCCTACTTGGCGCCCAAATTTTCACACTAATGTTCCTTTCCAAGGGAACATACCTAATCAACCCAACCCTGTTGGCTATTTTCCCCGAAACCCTCCACAATCGAATCTGTCAGGCCTGTCTACTTACCTGGAGACTTCTTATAGTCCTACTAGTATACCTATGGGACTTCCTCCCCAAAATTACTAGTTTCCACAAGTGAATTGACAATTTCCTTTTCTGGCCACCCTGGATTTACTAGATTTGTCTAGGATCTTGAACGATCCTATTTTACACTCTCCTTATTGACCTGTCATCCCAGTCAAACTACCGTCTGACATTCCTAAGTTTGACGGTCGATTGGGAGAGGACCTGAATAATCATGTTATGAATTTCCATCTTTGGTGTTCATCCAACTCATTGATGGATGAATCCATTAGATTGTGACTTTTCCAACGAACTCTCACGTGTTTGGAAGGAAAGTGGTACATCGAGTTACCGTGAGGTTTATTTAATGACTTTAACACCCTCTCTATGGATTTTCTTACACATTACCAATTTCCTATTCATTATGAAACAGGAACCGAAATTTTGAGCTCTTTTAAGCAATCTTCTTCCACTCATATTTCTGATCACATCCATGAGTGGAAGAGGAGAAGACGGTTAATCCAAGTTACCCTTCCTGACCAACTATTGGCTGAGTGGTTTACTAAATCACTCATTGGGCCTATAGCTCGTGATGTGGCCATGGGCGGTGTTGTCACTAAAGAGAAGACAATTATTCGTGCTCAATATCTAGATCTCATTCATTCGCAAACGAGCACACTTTACGAATTGATCCCTGACGCTCCTCTCCCTTCGTGGAATCCTACCCTGACACGTCCAGTAGCTTCTCAAGTTGTTTATGGTGTGATTGGGACCTTCCATGTTGAGACTCAGTCCACATAAGCTAGTCACACCACTCCCAAATCTAATAATTCTAATGTACAAAATACTCCTGCTCCTACTTCTTCCTCTGGTAAGACTGTTGAAGTTAACTCGGTTCAATCCACACCTACCAGAAAAAACCAAAATAAAAATAAAGGGAAGGGTAAGAACAAGGAAGACAAAAATAATAATCAACAAACTGAAAATTCCAAAACCCAACCTTCTGATGATAAGGATAAACGTAAAACTCGATATCCTTGCCTCATTTGTGGCGACGATCATTACACGAAAGATTGTCCATGACGCGCTAAGGTTACTAAGTTCCTCCAAGGGACCGGGAAGCCTCCCACACCCTTCATTTTTCCACAACCTTTCCCTTCTCAGCAATAGGCCCAATTGGTCTTTCATGACCAAGCTTCTCCTTCTACCACATCCTATGTCCTTATGTGTACTGGTGACTCTAAAAAGAACGAAGTTGCAGTCGCAACTCGGGCCAAAGATTACTCTCTGTCAAAGGAGAAAGTTGATGATTCACCACCTTCGTTGGTTCAACTTCCTCCCTCCACTTCACCTCCAAACGGTCCTCTTCATCTCAAAAGATTGGGTCTCTATATAGTTCTTCACCCTCTTCCAAAGGGCGTTGTTCAAGAGTCGTCTTTTAACCCTCACGTACGTGCTGCACAAAACTACAATATTGTAGAAGACCTTGTGCAGGCACACTCCGCAATGTCGGCTCTTGAAGTCCTTTAAAGTTTTCCCGCTCAACAGAAGGCGTTGTTAAAATCCATTGGTTGAATTGACCCCATGGATACTAATTTAATAATCTTTGATCTGGAATATCACGTTCCCATGCCCCCTCCTTAGTTAGAGTTTCAGATACAAGTTTTCATTGAAAACAAGAATATCTGTAGAACCGTTATTAACGAAGGATCCTCAACTTGCGTCATGTCCATCACTTGTTGTAAATTTATTGGCTCTCCTACCCTCACTGATTCACACAATACCTTTAAGGCCTTCGATGGTACATGTTTCAAGCCTTACAATGTTCTTCCCTCATTGTCTATTACGTTGGAAGGTAAATCGGTCAATGTTGAGGTTGAGGTCTTCAATGAACCTCTTGATTACAACATTTTACTTGGTCGTAGCCGGATTGATTCCATCCGTACAGTTGAGTCTACCCTTTTTCATGTGTTACATTTCCCGCACCAAGGAAAGGTCATCATTGTTGACCAACTGGCCTTCTTTAATGGTGATTCTTGTACTAGCAACATACCCTTTATCTTGAATATAGCTCCTAGTTATGAGAATGTTGGTGTGGGTCTTTTGAAAGATTCAACTCTAATGGGTACATTTCCAATCCCACCACTTGATATTTCTCCCCCTTTTGTTGCCTCGATTAACATGATTTCCACCACTGCTCGTGAAACACCTGCATCGTATGACCCATAGATAGTACGTAGCCCTAGTGACCATCTTTGTTATGGGAACCAAATTCCCTTAAGTTCGGTTGAATATGCTTATCAAGTTATTCAATTGGCAAACCCCTCTCCTCCTTCTCTCTGTGACTCATCTCCTAATTCATTTCACGTGATCTTTCCTACTGATGAGATGATCATGTCAGTCATGTCTATGGAAGAAACTCCATGTGACAATGGGCATCATCACTCCATTCTCTTCCTAGAACGTGACACCATAGAGAGCTACCAACGGATTTCGGCTCCATCTACTGTTGTTGTTATATCTTTCGTTCCTGAGTCCACACACGATGTCTTGTAAGAAGGGAACTTGAGTAACATTTCACCTACCATCCCTCTAGGCATATCGAAAAACCCGAAGTCGTAGAGAATGTTCATATCAAGGCCTCGTGTTCTACTAACGAGGTCCACACTTATAAATCCCTTTTCCAAGAATTTTTTTACGTTTTCGCCTGGAGTTATGAAGAAATGCCAACTATTGATCCTGATATTGGTGTACACGATATTAAGGAATATCCAGACGCTAAACCCGTCTGACAGAGACTTCGGCCAGTAAATCCACGTAAAGCCATTGCTATCAAGCTTGAAGTTGAGAAACTTCTTAAAGACGACTTTGTTTATCCTATGGCTTTGACCGATTAGGTATCCAATCTTGTTCTGGTAAATAAAAAGAAAGGTACCATCTGCGTCTGCGTAGATTATAGGGATATAAATAAATCTTGTCCTAAAGAAAATTACCCAACCTCTTTTGTCGACCAGATCATTGACGATTGCGCTGGAAGAGAAATCTTGTCCTTGATGGATGGTTTCTTCGGTTATAATCAAATTAATATTTTACCAGCGAATCAACACAAGACTGCTTTCATTTTCTCTTGGGGAACCTTTGCGTACCGGAAATTACCTTTCGGTCTAAATAATGTTGGTGCAACCTTTCAGCGTGCTATGTCTTACGCTTTCCATGATATAAAATATATCGTACAACCCTATCTTGACGATCTACCAGCGCATTCCATGCGTCGTCAATATCACTTGACACATTTATGGGCCTATTTCCTACATTGTCGGTATTATCGCATACGTTTGAACCCACACAAATGTGTTTTTTGTGTGGAGTCCGACTGACTTCTCAGTTTCATTGTGTCTATACACAGGATTTGAGTAGACCCTTTGAAGGTTGAGGCGATTCTTAATCTCCCTTCTCTTTCCACACTTCGCCAGCTCTAAAGTTTGCAAGACGATGATTCATCCCCAATTACGTTGAATTAACAAAAGGATTCACTCGACTGCTTGAGAAAGGTTAGGAATTTGTATGGGATGACACTACAACCAAAGCCTTTGAATCTTTGAAACTCGCTTTAACCCGTATACCACTATTTTTTCCACCTGATTACAGCCGAGATTACTTCCTCTACTTAGCTGCTTCAGACTCTACCATTTTCATGGTCTTAGTCGAAGAGGATGATTCGCACAATGAACATGTGATATGTTATTTGAGTAGGAGTCTCAGGACTACCAAAACCAAATACTTACATGTGGAGAAACTGACATTGGCATCTGTTCAAGTTGTCCAACGATTTTGTCACTATATCTTGTTATGCAAGACCATTGTTATTTCCGATTGCAACCCCATGCAACACATCCTTACTCGACAATTGCTGGGGGGGAAGTACTCCAAATGGATTGTTATTCTCTAGGAGTTTGACTTGGAATCTGCACACGCCAAGTCAAAGAAATCCTTGGTTTTTTCTGAATTGATATTTGACCTTCCCTCCACCGAGACAAAAAATGTGGCAGAGGATTCTTTACCTGACGAATCCTTTTTTCTAAGCATTTTTGATGACGTATGGTACAGAGATATTATCATTTATCTCCAGACTAAAAATTTCTAGCCTGACCTTTCTAGTGCGGATTATTGTCGAATACGGTATTAAGCCCGTCGATACATCATTCTCGGTGATACTCTTTATCGTCGTGGTATTGACTCTATTTTTCGACAATGCCTTACTTACTATGAAGCTTAGAAATATTTGAATGATTGTCACTCTGGAGCATGTGGCGGTCATATGTCTGGGTATGCCACTACCCAAAAGATCTTGCATACCGGTTACTTATGGCCTTCATTGTTTAAGGATTGCATTACTGTCGTCCAGAAATGATACGCTTGCCAAACTTATAATCATAAGATCAGATCTCACCCTACTCCTCTTCGCCCTGTAGTTTCTATTGGTCTGTTCATTAAATGGGGCATTGACTTCATGACATGTAACCCTCACTCGGTCAGGGGGCATGGACACATTATTGTAGCTATAGATTATTTCACTAAATGGGCCGAGGCGATGCCTACATTCGATAACACCGGGAGAATTGCAACACTATTCATTTTCAATCATATCGTTACTAGGTTTGGTGTTCCTCAATCCATCGTTACAGATCACGGTAGTCACTTTCAAAATTTTATGATGTCCGAATTTACTAAAAATTTTGGTCTTCGCCATGAAAACTAAACCCCCTATTATCCACAGGCGAATGGCCAGGTTGAAGCATCTAACAAAGTTATTACCACTATGCTTCGACAGATGATAGGAATTCATAAAACGAATTGGCACACGATGTTGTTCTCAGCATTATGGGCCTATCAGACATATGTTAAGTCTTCCACAGGCTTTACACCTTTCCAACTAGTTTACGATATCAAAGCAATTTTGTTGATTGAATGTGAAATACCATCTTTGAAACTGGTCGTTGAAATTCTTCCTAACACCTCCGCTGAAGAGGAACGTCTGTTGTACTTAATGCAATTATATGAAACCCATCATGATTCCACCTTGGTTATTGAAACCCAAAAGAAACGTGTCAAAGACCAATATGACAAGCATGCCAAGCCATGTGTTTTTTCTGAAGGTGATCTAGTTCTTCTCTACAAACAAGATCGTGATTTGCTAGGGGCCGGTAAATTCAAGCCCATGTGGCGGGGTCCTTATATTTTCAAATGAGTGTTGAAGAAGGGAGCTTATGAGCTAGTATATTATGATGAAATTCCTTTGAGTCAACCTAGAAATGGGCTTTACTTAAAGAAGTACTATGCTTAAGTCATTTTTCATGAGTTTTTGTACTTGAGTGTATCATAGTTTTGTGTTATTTTTCATTGTTTGGTTTCACCCTTTAGCTGCTTACCTTGTGTTGTTCTTGGTTTCCAGAAATCAGTGTCTTCGCTACCCTACCTTGGCTTCGCTGATGGAGCTAGTCGCAGTACTTAGAACTTAGCATCTGTTGCTTGGGAAATCTATGCACCTACGGATGAACTGATTAGTCTACATGGTGTTTTCCTTGGTCGTGCAAATAATAATATTGTGGAATACAGTGTTCTCATCGAATTATTGACCGACATTGTTTCACTTGGGATCCGTCATCTTTTTGTATGACTTGATTCACAATTAGTAGTTTTACATTTGAGTAACATCTACTCTATCCAAAGTTCTACTTTTTTAAGGGTATATTTACGAATTCGCCTCTTGGAACCTCATTTTGATTACATTGAATATCAACACATTCCTAGATGTATAAATACATTAACAGATGCATTGGCTAATTACGTGTTAGATAGACATTTGAGACATTTATAAATCCAATCACACATTGTATATACAACAAGTAAGTCGGAAGAAGCCTCATATATATATAATGATAAAAGTTTAACAAAAAGTGTTTTTGTTCGAAGACCAAAATATCAAAAATGTGAAGCACACAACTTCATATACAATAGAGCATCAAGGATGTTGCTCTCTATAACATGCGACTACTTGTGCTACTCTACGGAGAAGTCGACCGATGGAAGCAGACACACCCACTATGTGGCGCTGGTAATGCATTGGGATATCATCAATAGAGGCATCAAGGATGTTCATCGTGAGACCCTCCAGGTTTTTCTCTATGGTCTCATAGTCGGCAACAACTACTCCTGCTATGACATCTCACTCCCCTCACATCTAGATGGGGGATGAACCTGGAGGTTGGTAAGGTCCCACATATGCATCATCAAAGAGCATTTGATTAGTCATTAGATAAACAACATAAAAAATAAATTATATTATTAAAAAATCACAAAAACATCATATAAACAAAATATCTTTCTTAAGTATGTCCCCCCATTGGGAACCCTCAGGAAGAACTAGCTCTGGATCTCCTTGGAAGTCTAGTCTGGCATATGCGTAGTCGTTGACCATGAGCATAAGAATCCTTAACCAGTCAAAGAAGATGTCATTGTACCTCACGATAGGACCAGCTACATGTCGGGTCATGAGGTCGACCCACCTCTTCATTCTCGGATCCTGTGGGGAAGGTATACCCCACTCTACCTATAAGCGCAAAACTGGGACCCTCTCTAGGAAGAAGGACACCAAAATAGATCTATATCCAAACTGTTTCAATTCACCACTCCTGCACTTGGTCAATTGTTATTTCATTATCTTGAGAACCCCTTCACACCAGTTGAAAACTCGGGGCTCCATACATTCCAACGCATACTGAAAATAACTCTGAAAATCCATATGGGGAGCTGCACTCCCTGCCATGTGTGTGATGGTATAGAGGATGGTCTATAGGAGCAATTCTCAGGTTTCTTTTATAGCGACTTCATCGCTATGCTTCTAAGTCCCTGGCACACAATGCTCATTGATATAATGGTTCATAGGTGCACCACCACCTCTGTTTCCTGTAAGTGTGACTCGGGACCCATGATGAGATAGTCCGGTCAAGAAGTAGATATCCTCGATATCTATCGTAATAATTTGAGCACCCACATGAAACACCTGTTTGTTTACATCCCACATGTGAACTAGGTACTCGAGTAATCTCAGTTGGGCCCTCATACCCTGGATTTTGAAGAATTTTAACAATACACACTACAGGAGAGCCATTACTGTTCTCGGGTCATTCCCGACAAAGTAGTCTTCTTCCTCGTGCTCTCTCTCTCTCGTCATTCCAACATTTTTTCCATGCAAAACCTACAATGGAACATTAGAGAGAGATTATCATCATTATCTTATTCCCTAGAGATTTTTGATTGGCAAATACATCTTAAAAACTTTTTGAGTTGTGCACGTCGCAGGCTAGGGAATTTGTACAGTGAAGAGTCATCTCAGGCCAGCTATGAGGCCACTTGCGACGACCCTATATTGTTGCAAGGCCTTATATAGGGCGCCTGCGACGACCTCCGCGCATAGGTACCCTAAAAAACTTAACTCAAAAGTCTACTTCTAACCAATGAAAAAAAAATTGATCCATGGAAAGTTGAAGTGATGAAAATTACCTGTTCTGTGGAGACCATTCGTCGAATGATCAACCGTGCTCTCCGCAATTCACAGTGGAAAATTGAGGTAAATGGGGGGGTTTTCAACAAGGTTTGGGTAAAATGACAAATGGAATAGTGAAATGAAGTTTTTACCCATTTCTATTGATTTATTCACTTTTTCATTTGTATTTTATATTATTTTATATATTTGACTTAAACCCTAAAGTCCTAACGACTTTGCAAGTGTTGATTTTTACAGATAAAAAGGCTAGGAGTGAAATGTTGAAACAAGGATACGTTTTTTGGTTTGTTTCACACATTTGTCACATGCATAGATCTTTTTAGGGTTTTTCGAGAAAAACTCCAAGCTTAGTCTTTGTTCGTTATCATGCTCATAAATATATGAGAATGTAACTGAGTATACTTTTATCACTTTTTCGGACTCGTAAAGGTTATACGAAAAAGAACCCCCCTGGAGTTCCCTTTAAGCTCTTTTCATAATCTCTAAACATGAAAAGATTGTCGAGCGACCTTGTTCTTTTCATGCTCGTAAAAGTATTTGAAGAAAACATCTGATGAGAAGTAGATTATCACTTTTCCCGTCTCGTTAGATTAACTTACGAAAAAGGACCTTGTGGAGTTTTGTTTAAGTGTTTTTCAGACTCTCTAAACATGAAAAACTCCTGAGTTTTCTCTCTTTGGACTCATTAAACAAACATCGAAAGACCCATATGGGATCTAACCATTCCTTCTTAGGGTTCATTAAATATACTCCGAGGGACTCATCCGAAGGATGAGATTACATTAACAAGCATATGTTATCCTCCTCAAGCTTGCGTAAAAATAAAGAGATACTTGCCAGAAATGGTGGGGGGAAATTGGGAAAGAAATGTGTCTTTGTATCCGTGTTAGTGGCAATAATAGTCGTTCTTGAACATGACACCCCCTTTCATCATTGTATCTGGGTTGAGAAACCCATTTGTCTCTCGTTTGACTATTTTCATGTCCATATGTTGGGTCCTCCTTGAGTCAATGTTGCCAAGACCATTGTCGTGTCATTCATATGTTCAAGAGAATTCTAACCTAAATAATCCTTCTATCGAGTTGACCATCTGCAATTATAAATATTCTACCATGTCGGCATTCCCTTTGTCAATTTTGAATCACTTCATACTCCAATATACCTCAAATCTGTTACATATTTTGTGTCATTGATGGGGGATACATCAAGGCCCTCCTGTGATGAGTCTTTTCTTGTCAACTTCAACTCATTATCCAAGAACAAGACTTAGAAATTGTTTAGTACCTTAGGGCATGCATGCCTCAATGTCAAGTTTCTCCGCTTTTAACAGTGGGTTCATATCATTGACCCTTGATTGGGAGATTCCATCGAGTGTTCGACTTTGACTCATTTATTCACATTCACTGGATCGTACTAGAGTAACTTGGGAGTCATTCACATCAATGGTGATTTCCCTCATACTTTTTAACGATTTTCATTAATGAACGGTAATCAAATGGTTTCTACCATGTTCGAATTCAACACCTGTAATCACATGGTTGTATTCATACTTAGAGACGACAAAAATGAAGACCCTAAACCTTATCATTTTGATCCAGGTTGTGATGGAGTATTCATGATTTGTATTAACACATATATCAACTTTGTATGTCTCGTGGCTATGTCCGAATTCGAGTCATTTTAGAGCATAGATCCACAGTGTATTCTTGGTGGCTATAATGATTCATGATGACATGGATCCACAGTGTATATTTAGTGGCCATGACTCACTTGACATTTTTTAATTTGAGTATGGGAAATTCCTACCTCGAACACTAGTATATTATTAGCTAGAGGCTTGATTGTTTGTAGGTTTCCGATCGATGCACTCCTTGTTTCCAACACATACATTCTACAAAGTATTTCAGTTGTCATGAGTTCCAATCTCATAATTTGGGGGGCATTCTGTTACACATTAGTTTGGTCACCCCAGTGATCCATTGAGAAACATGTGTTCATGTTCCCAAAAAGAGTCTTTCTCCATGAAGAAGGTGACTGACTTTCTCTTATCAAAAACCCTATTAAGGAAGGTCGTCGCATGTTGCACTATACACAGGGTACGACGATGTTTGATCATTTCCCCCTACTCTAAATATGGGTTGCGACGTCTCCGTGGGATTCTCTACAGCTAGGGTGTGACGATGTCAAAAGACTAAGAAAAGGTTAAGTTTCACGAAAGTTCTAGATGAGCATCTTCTAGAAGATGAGGTGGCGTTCGTATGGTTTGGATATTACTCGCTTCTCTGATTTGGTGGGATCATCCTAATCTCTTAAACCATCTCTCTCTCCCTTACATAAAGAGAGATTTATCATGGAAAAGGATAAGGTTAATGGAGGTTGATTCAAGCAAGATCAATATTGAATAGGCTAAGAATTGGATGAGGAATTCTACTTTAGTTCATACTTGAGGGCTTCATTTCAGTTCATCAAGTCATTGTGGATCTTCTCCATTCAAGGTTGGAGAAAGTGTGTGTGCTGGAGAAAAGGGCCATCGAAAGGGGACCTTGTGACATCAACGATTTTGGTTGTAATCTCCACTCTCATTTAATATGATACAACAATATGTTTCTTTCCCATAAAACTATTCTTGTTTTTTTGTGTTCCCTTGTAGATTCAATATCACAAGAGCATTGAAGTGGAGCTAAGATGGAAATGGCAAGAGGAAGCGACATTTAAAAGGTATGTTTCCCATCTCTTGTTAATTGGTAAACTCAATGATTAGAACTTAGGGAAAGTTTCATGTTCTGTTCAGTTTTGTTCTAGATCTAGGTGGATCTAGGGAGATTTGTTTAGGTCCTCATTTACCGATTAATCCTATAACACTGCAACATTATTGGTTATGGTTAAGTTAAATGATAAAAATGGAATGAACTTCATGCTTAACCTTGTTTATTGAAAAATCAACAGAAGTTGGCAGTGAGATATTGTGGGCCATTTGAAGTTTTAGAGAAGATAGTCCCAATTGCATACATGCTTGCATTTCCTACATCCATGATAATTCATCATGTGTTTCATGTGTCTTTATTGAATAAATATGTGTCTGATTCTAACCACGGATTGATTGGACTGTGATCCAAGTGGAGCATGAAGGGGGCTTTTGGGTGGAGCTAGTGTGCATCTTGGACCAAAAGGTCAAAGTTCTTAGGAAAAAATCCACCAGCTTGGTAAAGTTCCAATGGACCTACTACAGTCCTAAATATGCCACATGGGAGCATGAGAAGACCATGCAGGAGGAGTACCCACAATGTTTTGCAACTTTTGAAGAAAACTAAATGTATATTTGTAAATAAGTGTGCAAGACTCCATTTTGGCAGTTGGGGTTTCTAGAGCCACATCTCAGAGATTTCTTGTCCGATCTTTGTTGGAGCCCTAGAAGGGAATTGGTATAGACTGAGAGACTATGGTGCATAGAAGGGGGTACGCTTTGTTAGGTTGCGCAGGTTGTGGGGAACGAGATATTGTTGGGTGGAATTGTTGTAGGAGTTGTGAACTTGAAAATGTATCAAGTATTAGGATTTAAAATTATGTACATGTATACCAGTATGGTGTTGTGCATTGAGGATGGTGCAAATCGTAGGGGGGAGGGGAATGTACCATCCCTATTTTTAATCCCCTGATTAGTGATATGTAATGTAAATACAATTTGCGGATGTTGTCCCAACTATAAAATATGTAAACATTGTATATCGTGATAATAAAATAAAATTTAATACCGATGGAAGATGGACATAGACATATTAATAAGGGGATAAGTTTCCACAAGAGAGCGGGGTACAAAGGGGAAATATTCATGGGTATTAATCCCAACCCACTTTCTAAAATTATTATTTTGTATGAACCTTATAATTTCCTTTTGAGTGTATCAAATCCCCAATAATTGAATACATGTAAGAGAGTGAGTGTAAAAAGTCACTTCACATAGTCAATGAGAGCACGGGGGATGAGTACAATCAACCTTGGGGAATGTGAGAGTCAACGTGCATGGGTAAAAGAGAAATTTGAATGGCTAGTGTGGGCAGTTTTACATGCAAGTTTTGGAGCAACAAAAGAGGAGAGAGTGTTAGAACTTGAAGGAAATCATAATGGGTGTTGTGGGGAGATTTTTGGATATCTTTTTGCATGAAGAAGTGGGTTGTCAAGCTTGTAGAGAGATATTTATGTGTGACAATTACCCTAGAGCATTGAGCTTGTTGTTGTGAGTTTTCATATGGCCCGTAGCATCCTTGGAGTCCCTAGTAAGAGAGATTATTATCCAACCTATGTTGGAGCCCTGGAGGGAAGTGGGAAGGTATGAGGTCCTATGTGCAATGAAGGGGATCTCATTCCTTGGGTTGTGCATGTTGAGTGGAAGAGAGCTAGAGGATTGGGATAGCTATAGGAAAAGCAATTTGTTTTGTGATTGCATTGGGTTGTGAGAGACACCCTTTCTTGTGGATTTATAGCCCCTGTTTGGGGGTTATTTGTTGTTGAGAATTGGAGAAAAAAATATACGTTTGGGAGGAACATCCGTCCTTTGTAGCTAGTTTCACATCTACTGATAAACGATAAGTTTTTTTTATATATATTTCACCTTTTTAATCATGGGTTTTATTTGTTGTGTGTTTACTATAAGTTTCAAGGAATTATATGTTGTTGTGTGAATGTTAATTTTATTTGCATTCATGTTTTAAAAGTGTTGTTAGATGCATAAAAAAAATTAGCATCACTGTAAGCATTTTTATTTAGTGGTATCATAAAAATTTTGTTGGGTTTAGTAGTGTGAGAACTACAGGATCAACACTAAGAGGGCTATAGGGAAAGCTCCTTCCAACCATTATATGGCATGGAGGTATTCTTAATTGCTATATTGGATCTTCCTATAATGAAACTACTACAAGATATCATGTTTGAGCTCGATAAGGTCAAAAGAAGGATAAATCAACTAGTTGAAGTTCAAGAGAAAAGAACCCATGTGTACAATAGAAATAAAGAATACTAGTATAAGATGAAGAATATATTTGACAAAAGTCTAGACCCAAGATTTTTTTGAAAGGACCCTTTTTTCCCCTTTGGGATGAAAGACATGAAGATCCTAGCAAGCGTGGGAAGTTTAACAACTTATGGCTAGGTCCATATGTCATAGAGGAAGTTTGTTCCCAAACTCCCAAATATTTCCATCTGAGTAACTTGGAGGGATAGTGGTTTGATTGTCTTATGAACAATAGGCACCCAAAACATGTCATGTAGTCATAAGTGGATGCCCACGAGATGGCCTTTGGAAGTTCCATCCTGTACTATAATGTTGTTTTCAAGTTTTTTGGTTATGTAMTTTTATTTCTTGTACATATGTAATTGCCTTTTATTTTCCRGGTCCATGTTTTTACCAAGACTGCAAATAAAAATTTTACTCCATGGCCCAATGGATTRAGGCACTRATCTACTCATCCCAATGTTTGGATCTTGACACCTCATAGGGAGGATCTATCATGCAGAAGGAGTCGATSTTATCACCTTGTTGAGATTGTCATCACCTTTTTTATCCCAAAKCACTTACCTTCCCAACTACATTCAAAACCAAACCTTTCCTTCATAGCTTTCACATATTCAAGGTTTCCTTCAAACATAGCCAAATTTCCATTTATCTTTTAGCCATTGGAAACATTYAGGAATACAAAAAAAATAAAATATTTKTCTTCCTTTATCAAAATTGTCKTCCAACCCTGTTTCCAAATCAGGTTTGATTTCCCAATTAGGGCCCCTTTGCACCTATTCAAGTGTTGCCTTTTTCGATTTCTAGAATGAGCYTGATTTCCCAATTGGGCYCCCTTTGCACCYRTTMGAGTGTTCGACTTGTCCAATTTTCAAATTGGGCCCAATGCCCCCACCGAGACACTTTATCACCTCGAAAGTGTTTGTCACAACCAAYTTTTAGGTCGAGMCTCATTCCCCCATYAGGTCCATTGTTCACTATTCAAACTAATCACTACAATCAATATCCAGATTKAGCYGATGCCCTCATTAGGCCCCTTGCTTATTGATTTAACTATTCATGCGACCTGATTTAAAAATTTCTAATGTATTCAAAGGGTTTTAGTTTCAAGGAAAACCAAAGGTTCGTAGTATAGAGGGACAAGTGGMATTATGAGAGGAAGACACATGGATATGAATCTCCATGTGGACAATGTCATYGCTTATCATGTGGAGTTAGTGAGAGATAGGTGGAACTATAGGAAGGAAACACATGGACAAGAATGTTCACAAGGTCCCTTGATAATTTCTTGAGGTKTTTGTAGCAATTGATTTTTATATTAGGCCCAATGCCCCCATTAGATCCCTTTCTCAATTYCTAAGTGTTCAATGCAACTGATTTCTAGATTGGGCCTGATGACTCCACCAAGACGATTTAACTRKTTTAACTTCTCACMCAACTCAATTTTAAAGTTTAAATGTATTSAAARGCATTTTAAGGTTCATGCCCCAAGAGAGACATGTGACACAATTAGGAGAAGACATGTGGATAGGAATATCCATGTGGAAAATGTAATTATTTTCCACATGGAGTTCATGAGAGATATCTAGCACTATGAGAGGAAGACACATGRACACGAATCTCCACGTGGACAKGAATCTCCATGTGGACATGAATCTTCATGGGGGGGCCTTGCCCACTTTTTAAGGGTTTCACAGTGGTTAATTTTTWGAGTGGGCCCAATGYCCCATYRGGCTCYTTGTTCAATATTCTAAGTGAACACTAACGAYGACCAATTTCCACATCGATCCCAATGACTCTATCRGGAGCATTGTTCACTATTCAAAATATATACCAYAGTAAATTTATATATCRGACCYTCTATTCATTGTTTGAATTGTTTCTCCTACCTAATTTTAGAGTTTAAACATATTCAAGGGCATTTAGTTCCATAGGAAAGCGAACRTYCRTACTTTAGAGGGAGAGGTATCCCTATGAGAAGAAGASACTTGGACAAGAATCTCCATGTTGAAAATGCAACCATTCACAAGGTGGATTTTGCACGCATGGCCCTAATTTCATGGGATTAAGAGAGAGYGGGGGCTCCTAATGATCTGAAAATCCACTGACTTGATTTGCAAACAATTTARGTGTAAATTRCCTTAACTTAAATTATAAAGTTTWAAATCACAATTGAAAAGCTAAATTGAAGAAATGCATGGYAGAAATAATAAAGAGACAAGAAAAGAAGGTCGATAACGAAGTTCACCCATCTTGGGATACATATTCAGGGYCGCTTCAACCATGCAACCACTYCATTAATATAATGTGAARCACTTCAAAGGATTTRCTACATTACAATGGATCTTGAACCTRCAATAAAATGTCTTGGATTCTCTAGGAAGGYTGCAAATAGCTRGAAACAAWTTTCCYTTCTCTTCCTACAGTAAAAAAGGMTTGAAAAATCTCGGTCCTTCAATTATACAAGAAACACATMTRTATAATAATGAATACTCAACAAAAAAGTTTCAATGAAAAGCCATTGATTTGYTGCAAAATGGTTGACTATCCTAGCAAAAACTCTCTATACWCTYGGTTTGCCAAAATTTGGCTTACAAAAACCATTTCTTAATTTTTTATGTAGTAAATATGTCTACATATAAACAATTATMAAGAAATCATTTYAACATTCCATATGCCTGGTCTAGTGGTAAAAATGTTGTTTATATAAAACCAAGGTCACRGGTTTGATCCACAACTTGCRTGCCTGTTGAGATATTTGGTTATACAAAATATTTCAAAAATAAATATAATATGGTTTTGTGCCATATTAAGGTATAACCGTTTGGCGTAATTKTAAACAATTGGTTTTAAATGGCRTGTTTGTTARGTGGAGGTCACAGGGTCAAGCTCAYARACCTCCCCCTTTGGTACATTGTTGCAACAACCACTTTAAATACAATTACGTGGTTAACCATTACAATATCTGCTCATGGTCCAACGGTAATCCRTTAGATTAGGTTCGACGAGGTTGGGGGTTCAATCYTTCCACCGACCATAATCCRTTATATTAGGTTCGAYGAGGCATCCTYTGATTGTCCCACATGGTTGTCTCATCAYTGCCYAGTCACCTGCATACRTCAATGCCACCTGCCAGTKCCATTTCAACCTACCGCACTRCCACGTCAACATCCGTACAGTCCAGTCAACATGCCACATTAGCATATGYATGGTCCAATCARCATKCCACATAARCATTTGTWTGGTCCAGTCAACATGCCACATCAACATCCATACGGTCCAGTCAACATGCCACRTCAACATCCATACGATCCAATCACCATGTCATGTCMACATTTGTATGGTCTRTAATGCCACCTGTCACATCCATACTTCCATGTGTCACTATCCATACTRCCACGTGGCACTTCCTAGTGATGCCAAATGTAAYCCCTGTCAGCCTTTTTTTCCTGTTTTTCCAAAACTTCCTCATACAACRTCCTTTTGATCCCGTTCAAGTGTCRTTTGAAAGCTCTCGAGCTCTTCGACATGAGTACATTTACATTAGAATTCAAGAACATCAATTTTTCTCAGTTGTAGAGATCCTCTTGGATCACCTAAGCATGGGTTAATGGAGAGTTTGGTTAAATATCCCATGAAATTAAAGGATGAATGAAAATTAGTGGGCTTAAGGTACTTTCGGAATCAAATATCAACGGTGCTTTTCCCTGGGAGGGTATAAGTAAAAATATTTGAAACTTTTACAATGGATGTTTTTCATTCAAGAACTTAATTTTTTGCAACCAAAGAGGGTGAAACAAAGATCAAATTCATTATATATTGAAGATCTACATGGAGATTCACAATTTTTTAGCAACAATTATCTTTATCTCCCTTCCACTTCTCATTCTGATTGTAAGCATTCTATGAGTAATAGGCTCTATAGAGGAGATAAACAAAGCCTATTATAGTGGTCTTTTTAATCCTAACCCCTGGTAAATTTTTGAACCAATATAATAGCTATTTCAGATCTAAGACTTCTATAGTCCTCAACATTAAAACTACTAATTGATTCATTGTGAAATCATGATTGAGGTTGTTGCCACTGGTTAATAATAAATTCAAGAAAGTTATGTTGTGTTTCTATTTTTCATTTCTTGTCTTATATAATGTTAAGTAAGCTAATGGATCTATGTTTTCCTTTCCCATTGGTTTTCTATTTGATAAATATGTGTTAGGAAAGTAGTTCTACCTCCTGTTGTGCCCATATTGTTTTTCTCCAAGTTATTTTCCCAACATAACTAGATTTTGGTGCCCATGGTTCAGAAGATAATTCCTATGGCTAAAATCCTATCAAAACCCCCATGATGGGAGGACCCCTTTTGAATTTCCTCCAACTCCTTAGTCTTGTTCGAAATCCATAGCAAATATTGACTCCATGTATCTGTTTCTCTGTTATATATCTGGTCTGAGCTTCATCTATTAAATAGGTTTTCTTTCAGTGACATACACAGACTCTTACCTTAGGAAATACTAAGGGTAACCCCCTAGCCCAAGAACTAGCTCGAAGGCCTAGAGCAGCACATGAAGGTGCATCTTACACACCATTCTCTAGCCTTTTCCCCCTCTATGAGATACTAGAGACAACAAGGTAATCAATGACCACATGTATAATATAGGTAGGCCATTCAATGTAGCATTATGTTAGCACATTGCTACCCCCTCCTCCCCCTTGTCAAATTTGGGACCTCACCGCTACAAGAACTAATAAGAATAGAGAAAAATGCATTCCATGGAAAATATGAAAAATACAAATGAAGTCTACCTAGCTTCAATCTTAGCATAGGAAAAAAAAATTCCTAGTATGGTCAAATTAATAGGACCAACCGGTTTCTATATGTCCCCACAAGCCTGACATATTAAAATATAAGTGTAATTTCTCCATTGATATTTCTTGTTGAATGATATTCCTTAAAAATTTCAATGTAAAATTCATTTAAAAGTTAATCTAATTATTTTTTATTCCCTACTTTTGATGTCCTACTTTATAGTTAATGTAATTACTTTTTCTTTTTTTCCCTTTTTTTTTTTATGACTGGTAGAATTGACAACTAATTCAGTCTCATACTTGCGTGACATGGGGTTGATTTCGACCGCTACCACTATAACCTCTAAGTGCCATACATATGCCTCTTCCGCAGGCACAGGTAAATCGGGGGGATTTGAACTCGAAACCTCTTCGAACATAACACTTCATATCACGACACTTACTAATTGATCTACCCCCATGGGATTTAATGTAATTACTTTTTATGTTCACCATGCATGATTTTGTTTTTTTTAATAACCCAAATTTAACTCCATTTCAGGTAATCTTGAGCAATTTTGCACATGGAGAGAGGTGGGGGAAGACACTCGAAACTTTCCTAGGGAGTGGGATGACATTGGGCATAACCCCCTCTCTCCATGTAATATATTTCATAAAATTGGTGAAATTTGACAATTTTTTGACAAAATTGAGCAAAATTTCCCTAAAATTTCACCAAATTTCGCTAAATTAAAAACAATTATTTTCATTGTTTTTTTTTTTTTTTTAATTTATAAAATTCCTCCTTAAATTAAATTTTATCACATCAAGATAATCCTTAAATTAAGTTTTGGAGAATTAAGAAAATTAAGAAAATATTTGAGAAAATTCTATTCCATTTCTTAAAATAAAATTTATAAAAAATAAAATACAGATATGGACTATAACAATTAGAAAAAATGAATAATAATTGAATAACTAAAAAAAAATATAAACATAATAAATAAAAAATAGGTGATAAAAAAATATGAACTGCTCAATCACATTTAAAAAAGGAAAAAGAAAAAAACAAAATGTAATTACTACATCAACATTAAAATTGTTTTAAAAAATCCGTCAGAAAAACATGGTCATACCAATATCACCATTATTCCAAAAAAAAAATAGAAAAAAACAACTTGCAAAAACAACCTCATAAAAACATTTCTAAATTATCATTGAAAAAGTTCTATTCTAAAACATAGCATATAAAAAAATTAGTGATATTGTTGGAACCACTTTTAAGATTTGGATCAAATTTTAAGAATTTTTTACCCCCTAAAAAACTTTATAAGGTTCTTATGAAGTGGATAACTGTTATACACTTGCATGGTACACGAATAATAATAGTGAGTAAAAAATGGCCTTACTTTGGAACCTAGAGTAAAGTTGGATTTTAAATCAAGAATTTATTTTATCATATCATTTCCAACAGACAAGATATTTGATGTTCTATTTTAAATCAAGAATTTATTTTATCATATCATTCCCAACAAGACAAGATATTTGATGTTCTTATTATTTAATAATAAGAATGATGTTCTAAAACCAAAACATTCAATTTTCCATGAGAGTTAATAGCTCTCTCCCAAGGAGTTCATTAAAACCTAGAGTGCCTATTAAAAAAACACAACTATCAATTTATTTCATGAAAATAAATGCTCTTGGCATATTAAGAAAAAAACCAAAACATTCAATTTTCCATAAGAGTTAATAGCTCTCTCCCAAGGAGTTCATTAAAACCTAGAGTGCCTATTAAAAAACACAACTATCAATTTATTTCATGAAAATAAATGCTCTTGGCATATTAAGAAAGTGTTACAAGTGGATATATTGATGTATAAATCAAATTAAAAGTCCATGCCATTTAGAGCTGAAAGAGTAATATGTATAAATTACATTTATTTTACAAAGTAAAATAGATTATAGTTGGTTGAAGGTTCAACAAATGTCATACATCATTTATGTATGTATTATTAATATAATAAAAGTCTATGTAATTTAGAGAAAAGAATGTGGTTCACATTTTTATGTTAACGACATATTTTGTTTAATAATTAATTATTAAAACAATAAGAAAACTCTCATGAGTTCCATAGTGAAATGGGGCATTGGACAATTCCTAAAACATCGCAAATTAAAAGAATTTGTCATATTTGTGACACTAAGAGGGTTGAAGATGAAAATTACTTTCTCTTAGAATTCCCTATGTACAACCACATTAGGTCTCAATTTAAATATATTCATTACAATACCAACCTTTCTAACCTTTTAACTCATCAAAACTATGGTGATTTAGGAACACTTTTCTTAAATATTTTCAAGCACATAAATAAAATTCTAAAGCAATCTAGGTAATTCCTTCCCTTTCTTAAGGTCGGATAGACCAAATTTGGTCTTAGTGGATGTTCACCACCACCATCATCATCATCATATAAATGTAGATTGATCTTAATTCATATTTATCAATATGTGAGAGGAATCAAATACCTTGAGGTGAAATGTTTTTGATAGTTTAAGGTGAACCTTGCACTGAGACTTAACTCAATATAACTCAAAACTTATGGAGATATGGATATGTGAATAAGATTATTGATAAAATGTTATAAGGCTACCACTTGAGAGATTTGTGTTTTTTCACTTAAAGCCATGAGTAGGATTTGTGCATCAACTTTCAAGGATAAAACAAATTCAAGGAAGCAACTTTATTGGTAAGATATATAAATTGTATTGTTTTAGTGTTTAAAGTTAGAGATCAAATTCAATTATTTACAAGTTAAGTTGAGTTCTTATTTATTTATGTCAGAGGCACAAACCTAATATTCATATCTCCAATAGTATTCCATTTATAAGTGATATTGAAAGTATATATCTTGCATACCTAATATTTGAATATCCAATAATAATACATTTATGACTGATATTGAAAGTATACATCTTGCATGTTGGACACAAGAAGATTCTTATCATCATATTCTTATCAATGAAAAAATCGATATTATATACAACATTAAGATGTTGAAAAAGAAAAGAAATTACATATCCATTGAAAATGATACAATACAATGTGATTTCTATTAAGAACGACGTATTTGATGATGAAAAGGATACACTACAATGTGATTTCTATTAAGCATGAATTATTTAATGAGGAAAAGGATACACTAAGTCAATGTGATTTTTATTAAGCACTAAATATTTAATGATATTAAACCTCTTCCACATGAAATGCAACAAGTGGGTTTGAGAAATGATATTGTAGTGCAACACTCATAGAAGACCCAATGAAAGTGCAAAATAATGTTTGAGAAGAAAGTCAATCTCCGAAAACTCAAGATGTACCTATTGAAAAAGATGATTTAAGCATATTAAATATTATTGACTAGTTTTAAGATATCCTTAAAGAAAATGTTAAATTTAACAAACCTCTTCCACATGAAATGCAACAAGTGGGTTTGAGAAATGATATTGTAGTGCAACACTCATAGAAGACCCAATGAAAGTGCAAAATAATGTTTGAGAAGAAAGTCAATCTCCTAAAACTCAAGATGTACCTATTGAAAAAGATTTAAGCATATTAAATATTATTGACTAGTTTTAAGATGTCCTTAAAGAAAATGTTAAATTTAACATATTATTGATGATTTATATTGTAATGTTTTTGCCTTTGAGAATTTACATTAATAATAAATATCTATATATTTTTGTTTTGTAGATGATTTTTTTAAATATATTCTTTACCATATTATTTAGTTTACTTTTTATTTTTTATATTTATGTGAATGAAGGTAAAATAACATTAAATATTTTCATTTTGTACATGAAATTTATAAAAATATGTAAAAAATGTTATAGTGTCATTTCATACATGAAATTTTTACAAATATGTAAAAAAAATTAATTGATCTTTCAAAACTTCTTCCACAGTATTTTTTTGGTTTTCTAGAAAGCTTGTACAATATGATTAATTGTGAAAATCTACATACTCAAAAATGTTATTGTTTTTCTTTTTCTCTCCTTTATTTTTCATTTTTAATAATAATTTTTTTTTTAATGTAACTTGGTATCTATATTTTTTTATACATTTAAATAAAACACACACACACACATATATATATATAACATTTTATTTTTAGGTTTAGAAAAAAAACATTGAAAAATAATAGAAAAGTTAAAAATTAAAAAACAATATTTAATGTCATAACTAAATACTAGAGCTACAAAGCTTCCATCTTTCTATAATTAAACTATGTTAATTTTTTTTATTTTTTTTTTAAATAAAAAAGAATATACCACATTTAAAAAAAATGATTTTTAGAGAATGCCTTAATTCTTATAAGAAATTGTTAGATCTACATATTTAAGTGATTATTTTTCCCTAACATTGTTTTAGCATACTACATTTATTTTTACATTCAAATATATATTTTAAACAATTTTATGTAAATTTATATATCCTACTTCTTAAAAAAAAATCAAACAACTAGACAACCCATTCATCTAATAGTTATTAAATTTATATAACACATACACTTTATCGAATTTATATAGAAAAAACTAAAGATAAAGATAAACCGTGATTTAATTCTTAGCTTTTTTTAATGTAAGGTCAAGATTTTTGTGAGATCACACTTGCATCATTTCATTTGGAGAACCAACCAACCGTGGACACATCACATGGTTTCCCTCTTAATTTAGGAGGATAATGCATGCATATAAACTTGGGTTCACTTTTACTATTTTTAGAAGGGTTTGAAGAAACCTATCTTACAAGTTACATTGCAAAGTTTGAAACTTATTTACTTAGATGTATGGGTAGTATGTATTATAGATAAATTAGATTTTTTTGTGAGTTTGAAATTTATTTATTTAGATGTATGGGTAGTATGTATTATAGATAAATTAGATTTTTTGTGATATTGTGATGATGTTGTGTAATTGATTTAATTAAATTTAATTAATTTTTTTTACAATATTCACAATTATTAGTTTAATTTTTGTTGATAAAATTTTAAGATAATGTGTAACTATATTAGTTTAAATTTTGATCATTTAAAATAATTTAAAAGTGGTTTGTGAAGGGGTAAATTTCCACTCCTACCATATGTCTTTAAATTTTGGGTCATTAACCTAGATCTTGGATCATTAACCTATTTCTTTACATCATGAACTCTAAACCATACTCTAGGATTAAAAAGCTGATTTAAACTCATATATATATCTAGAAGAACCTTGGATCATCAACTTATTTCATTACATAATGAACTCTAATTCATACTTAAGAATAAAAAAAATGGTTTAAGCTCATTTATATATCTAGAAAAAAACTAATATCTCATATTAGTCATTGTTAAGTTTTAACAAAAAAAATCATGCTATTTTTTCAAACATCTTACTTTAACTCATACATCAAACCAACATACATAACCTCAATTGTAGTTTAGCCTCATAAACATGAAATAATTGAGTTATCTTGCTATACAATAAATCAATTGCACAATTACATAATTGTCTTATCATATAGTAAAAAAAAATTAATTATAAAAATAATGATATTAAAAATCAAAATTTTTATTAAGTTTTTAAAATCTAAATCAATTAATAATTTAATAAAAATTATATCATCTACATGATATGGGTATGAAAAAGCCTACCTTATTGGTGACATTGCAAAGTTTTATAGATAAAGTTAGATTTTGTGTGATAGTTTATTAATGTTTATCTACATAAATTTACCTAGATGATATGGGTATGAAGAAGCCTAAGTTATTGGTCATATTACAAAGTTTGAAATTTAATTAGAAGTATGTGTATTATGTATTATAGATAAAGTTAGATTTTGTGTGATAGTTTATTAATGTTAAGGGGATTTTGGTTTTTTGTTTGGAGTTTTATTTTTATTAAGAGATATATGTTTTTATTAATATAGGATTTATGGTGTTTTTACTAGATATACATTCATTTTCTTAAATTTTATTAGTTTTTTTTACAATATTTAAATGTGTATTTATATTATTTTAAAACTTGATTATCTAAAATAATTTATTCTTGATTTGTAAGAAATAGACTTCCACTTATTTCTCTAAATCACATTGCAAGATTAAAAATATGATTTTCAGATGAATATCAGTATCCCATATGAATCATACTTAATGCTTTAACAAAAAAAAATCATGTACTTTCTTCAAACATCTTAGTTTAACTCTCCACACATGAAACCAACATACATAACAGTGATTACAATTGGACCTCATTACCAAATTAAAAAGTTAGCTTACTACACAATAAATCACCTACATAATTATCTTATGTATGGTAAATTATCTCTAATTATGAAAAATTAGTGATATTAAAAATTAAAATTTAACAAATATCTATTTAACAAAAGTTATAAAAATAAAATTCTATCATCTACATAAATTGTGTTCTCATTAAATTTTCTTTTTTCAAAGCGCACGTTGCATCTTTTGCAAGTTACTGGACTAGCCCTAAAGTCGTCCTCAATCAATGAAAATGGATAAATTTGAAAACTACTTCCAACCTAAACCATGTGCACTGGTTCTGTTGCTTAAATTCTGAAGAGTACTGGACGCCGACAAAATTGTAAATGTATATAAGTAACCGACAAAATGAAAACGTATTGTATAATCATAGCCGGCTCTTGCAGTAACCCACAACTAACATATTTGAATTTCCGGCTAAGCCTGTCTCCTGGCTAGTCTGCAGTAATGAATATTTGTCAACTCATTAATGGCGAACACGCCATACCCAATAGTGGGTTGGTGGAACTTCCTTTGAACATTCTTACGTGTTAACTCCATCCAAGTCCATTGAATCAAACTGAGTTGGGAGAAGGCAATAAAGCCAGTTTACAGAAACCAAACCCACATGTAGCACTGACAGAGATAAGCTGATTCACTCCAGTGAAATGGCCGCAAGTCCTGGACGTCAAATGCTCACGAATTCTTTCCATGTCATCAGATCGCCGATTGCAGTCTTTACTACGGCTCCCTTCAGCCCCGTTAGAGACATGAAGAGATCAAATTATTCCACCAGGCATCGCTCCGCAAACACACACGGGGCGTCCATATTCCCGCGCAAAGGTGCCGAGTTCGATTCCCAGGAGCCAACCTCCCCCAAGGTAGGCTGTATGGGGCAGATTAAGTTGAAACAGAAATGGACCAAGGCGTCCGAGCACAGGGCCGAGAAGAAGCCCCGGTCAATGGGTAAGCTGTCGAAGCTCAGGAAATTTATCTTTGGCAGCCAGGGAGAAGACGCGGGAGGAGATTGTGGGGTGGACAGTGGTGATTGTCCTACAGACGAAGGCTGTAGGGCGCCCTATCCTAATCTGGGGCAACTCAAACGATACACCTCGGGGTCATATGATGCTAAATTTGGCGATATTTACGGTCGGCCACAGCCATTTGTGGCTCCGTCGGGGTGGCTTTCCGAATGATGTGAGTACTGGTGATTCGAGTTAAGCTTGCCCGTTATTAAATTTTAATGCAGGCGATTATGAATGTAGAACGTATGCCTAAAATTCTTGGCTAAAAGGGTTGGGATGGACCTAAGATCCCGTTTTCTGTAGGGCGCCCTATCCTACGCTGGGGCAGCTCAATCGATACGCCTCGGGGTCATATGACCGTAAATTTGGAGATATTTACGGTCGGCCACAGCCATTTGTGGCTCCGTCGGGGTGGCTTTCCTAATGATGTGAGTACTGGGGATTCGAGTTGAAGAAGCCGGTTTCCACGTGACCGTGGTTTTGTTAAGCTTGCCCGTAATTAAAATTTAATGCATGCGATTATGAATGTAGAGCGTATGCCTAAAACTCCTGGCTAAAAGGGTTGGGATAGTTCTGAGCTCCAGTTTTCATGTTCATATGTGAGTAAGAGATTCCATTTTTTAATGGAGATAAAGTTTATTTTTTATATATTAAAAGTATTTCGGTTCTAAGACTTCTGCCATAAGTGGTATTTTGGTGATGTTTTTTCAGATTCATCAAAACAGTTTACAAATAGACATTTTGAACCAGACGTCCATTTGTAAATTATTGAGATGGATTAAAATGAATATCATCGTAATATTAAAAATAAATAAATATTAGTTTCATTAAATAGGTTTTTAACTTGAATCTAATTAGATTAGATTTGTAGATTTAGGTTAATTCGATTATTGGATTGTAGATTTAAGTTATCTAAGGCACACTCATGATAAAATAGACTGTTTTTAAGTTGATCACAATTTAAATATTTCAAAAATAAATAATTTAATATCAGATAAAAAAAAATCTAATTTCACTAAGAAAAATATTTAATTTAATTGGATTATTTAACTTAAATTTAATTATTTAAATTTAATTTAATTCAATTGGATTGTAGATTTAAGTTATTCAAAGATACAACCACAAAAACAATCATTGAATATTGACATTGTAACTGTAATTATTTTCTCAAATAACTCAAATTTAAGTTAAGGATAGCCAATCATATTAGAAGTTTGCATACATATACTTTCAAATTTAACGTATGAGATACCATGTCTATAGGCTTTAGAGTGCACAAACACCAACGTAAGTGAACAACACGTGAAACTGCATATCCATTTGTGCAATGCAGGTCTCTAGTACATGAAGACCTCAACAGATCACATGGGAGATGGTGCAACATATGCATGACACAAGTCAAGGACTTTAGGCATATTGGTGGGGATGGTGATTTTTACTCAGTTCAACCTGGATCAAACTTCATCGAGATTTAGGTTTCTTGTGATAAGGCTCAAAGGGTAGGCTGCAAGCTCTCAAGAATGGAGTTCCATTCATAGTGCTTCCACAATTCACTTATAAAAGGATGGTGTATGGATAGAGAATGATAATTTAGTTTTTTATCTTGTTGGAATTATGATATACATTTATGATTTAATATTATGAAAAATTGAGAAACTACTTGGAAAAAAAATGTATAACCACACCATATAAGAAAATAGATTTAATTAATAAGATTATTTTTTTTTGTATTACTCTAAGGAATATTTGTTTGTATGAATTTGTCACAACTTGTTTCTCTTAAACCAACAATTGAAACATTATTACCAATACTAAACACCACGGAGTAACTTTTGTCCCAGTCTACATTAAAACCTTTCATCTTATCTCTCTTGTTTATTTATTTGTGATCCATATAAAATTTGACAAAGAGTTCTAACTAATTCCATTTTAGATTTATGGATAGAAAAATCATAATGTTGAAGCATTGAACCCTCATACATCTAAGTTTCTAATTCAAATATAAGTATGACACAATAATTAAAAAGGAGAAGTAAAATAGGAAAAACATTTTTTTTTATGTGCATCATCTCTCATAATGGGATGTTTGCATCAGTTTATTTTGAATTCAGATAAGGAGGATTGGATTGTTGATCCAGGTAGATATTGGTGACCACCCACCTATTCTAACTGGCTCCTCTTGACAATTTTTAGTTCAACACGTTCTTCTGTACTTCTTTGTAATTGTGGGTTCTACACTCTTGGGGTTATTTGAATCTCTACACATCTTCTGGGTGGAGACTAGTGGGCACCCACCTAATCCAACTGGCTTATTTTGGAAGTTTCCATGTCAACACATCTTTCTGTACGTCCAAGGCCATTTTGGGGCCTTAAACAGTGTTTTTTTTTGCTTGCCACAGTCAAACTGTAGGCAGAGTCAGCGTTTGATGGAAAAATGTGTAGTTCTCGAGAATACCTTTCCAATGGGACATCACACGCCTAAAACAGAGCTCGTATGCAAAAGTTACGACCCCGAGAAGTTGAGGTACCAACTTACCCATTGAGGCCCACATAACTTTTGGTGTTTCATCTCCTAGGGTTAGGTTTTTGGATGTAATGTTAAAAGGGCCTTTGGAGCCTCATTGTAATCATTATGCTTAGACAAATGCATGTAGAAGCCACATCTCTTCTCATAGATAACTACCACCATTCGAGCAAGTTGTTTTCGGTTCTACAGTTTTACAGTTTGAGCCTATTTTATTTATTCAATAGAAGTTATTGTTCACTGGATATCTATTGTTGTTCTCTCTATCTTTGTGTTATTGTATTCAATCTGTTTTCCTTTCTTTCCGCTCATAAATCTGGATCAATTGCAATTAAAATATTTTGAGGTCCCTATGTTGCACAACAATCTATGCATTCTACGACCAAATGGATAGCAAGTTGTGGTTGGAAACAATATATACAGGGAATACAATAGATTTACATGGATTTTTTATGCAAATTGGGTGGGAGATATTGATAGTTGTTGATCCAAAAGTGGCTATGTGTTTATTCTATTTGGAGGAACACTACAAGGGATAAGAAAGTAACTCTGAATGGTGATATTATCTAACATTGCAGTTGAGTACATCAAAACTACTCAAGCTTGTAAAGAGACAATCTAACCACAAAGATTATGCAAACAAATGTTATTTAAATTAAGGACAATGAAAAAAAAATGTTAATGGTGATAATATCTAACATTGCAGTTGAGTACATCACAACTAATAAATCTTATAAAGTGACAATCTAGCTACAAAGATTATGCAAAAAATGTTATTTAAATTAAGGATAATGAAAAAAAAAATGTTATTTAAATTAAGGACAATGCTCATGGAATGTGATAGTTAAATCACTTTTTATTTGGAAAAATACCACATATCACACTTTGTCCAGGCACACATGTTCAATACCCTTTCATTAAGGGGATGGTGTTGTTGATTAAATGCGACAAGAGGAGAATTTTGTTGATGCGTTGACAAATCCTCTTGCTGTAGAGAAGTTCAATTATTGTAAGAGCTCAATGGGAATTCCAAAACATGTATGTGGGCGTGATATTGAAGCTGAACATGTGTCCCATTCGAACACAATGTTGTGATCCAAGTTAAATGCACTATGACTACGCCACATATCCACATGTTTGACAGATCTTGTATTGAGTTAAATCTTGTTCATTTGTTTTTTTGAAAAATGTATACCATATATATCTATTTCTACTTTATGTTTAAAATCATATTGCACAGTCTTATCGCATAGAGTAAAGGAAAATCCAATGCGCAGAACAAAACCCTCACTCTGATGGAGAAAAATGAAGAAAATTTCCAATTGTCGGAATGTTTCTCGCTCTTCCTTCTTTGGTGCATCGCCAACCTCCATTTTCCACCTGGTTAACCAACCAGAGGAGGGAGAGGGTTTTAGAGCACAACCCACCCAAATATGCAGTGTTGGTGATAGATACGGTGATGGTTCAGTCGCAGGATACCTAGTGTCTGTATTGAAAAATCCACATATTTAAACAAAACTTGAACATTCGAGAGTGCTTTGAAATAGATAATGTAACACCCTATTTCCCCCAGTCTGTAAAAATAACTATACTGGCCAAGTATTGTGGCAAACTTAGAAATGTGAATGTGTGATGTGAATGGACCTTGTGAAAAAGGTCGATGAATGTAAATAATATTATGAATATATATATATATATATATATATATATATATATATATATATATATATATATATATATATATAT
>ML781167.1:326945-358942 GCA_009831015.1 Picea engelmannii | reverse complement strand
TATATATATATATATATATATATATATATATATATATATATATATATATTATCCTGGATTACATTCTAAAACAAAATGTATGAGTGTAAGACTAACAAATGAAGTTTGACCATTCTGATAACTAAATGGTAATTTTCAAAATGCACAGGTTCATGATTCATTATGAACAAAAAGTCTTCTATTGGAGCATGCTAATGTATCCAAAAGGTTAGGGAGAGCCTAACCAAGGCTCCTCAAGGAAAGGAGCAAGAAAATCCCAACAGGGAGTAGATTTCATAATCAAAGAAGAAGGAAAAGGGGGAATACTATTCTCACCTTGAAAACTATGAATTTTTTAATAGAGTTGTAATCTTTAAAAGAACAGTTGTGGAAATGAGAACAACTGGGAAAAAAAGAAAGAGAAAGGGAAAATAAACCAATGAGCATGTTTAAATGAATAGGCTTGGTTGAGCCGTGTTAAGTAAAGACAATGAGGCCTTGGAATAACTCAACTAGACTGAAAATCCCAGGATGTGTAGAAGGAGTTGGAAAAGGGAAGAGCCCTTAACTCCTTCCTTGTTATATATTATGTTTTCTCTGGGATGAGAAACTGGTGTGCTGATGAAAGTAAATGTTTTGACACTGCAAAGATGATGGTTGTATGCCATTGCTACCCAAGTGGGGTAAGATTCAGAAAAGAAGGATTTGAACAATAGAGAGAGGAAGTCTATGCCAGTTGAGGATGAGTTATAATCCTTCCAAGAAAATGCATGAGTAAGGAGTACCATGGGTATAATGACCAATCTAGGGATATTGGGGATAAAGGTGCTCATAGTTAACACGTTACATGAGATGCATTGAGGAAATGCATGTTTGCATAGGAGGGCAGACAATAGATTTCCCATTAAGTAAGGAGGACCTTCCAATACTCTACTTGCATTGTAGAGGTGTTAAAGAAAAGAGAATTTTGGGTGGCCATGAGTGTTGACACCCTAGTTACTAATGAAGGAGGAATGCTTGGGTGCATTCAAGAGAAATTTTTAGTTGCATATGTGTTGATTTGGGATCGTGATCATCCTGTAGTAGGAATTAGAGTCATGTTGCAATAATGAACAAGAATGACTAAACCTTATGGTGAGGAGGTTTCCTGAGCTCCAACACACCATAACAAGGTGTTGGCCATGAGTGTGGAAAACTTAAACCCAATGTAAGGGAATGTTGGGTATGAATGTAGCCATGAATATTGGCACATGGATTGAAGTCGTTTCACAATTAAAATTGCATTGGGAAAAATTTAGTGTGTTGAAAGGATGCATACGTAAATAATGATATATCATTTTTCCTTGTACCCCTGAATAGATGAAAATGACTTGGACTATTAGTATGCATAGTTTTGAAAATATAATGTGCAGGAAAACTAACAATTTGTTTGGCTAAGGAATGTTGAAATTGTAGGAAGAAAAGGATCTTGGATATGGCAGTGTTGTAATCCCATAAGGAAGATCAATTGCCTTCTGAAAAAAACTACTATGGGAAGGAAAGTCCCATACTTGTGAATCTGGTTCCTGTGCAGAACAGATCTGAAAATAAATGTGTAATTTGGAAATCTGTGGATGACAAATTTGCAAGAAAATTATGAATTTGAAATTGATGATAATATCTCATGATTTCTATATACTTGTGATACATATGAGATGAAAAATATTTGTCTAGGGAGGACATGTGACTATTGTCAATATGGAAAACATGAAAAGGCTATTGATTGGGACAGGAGAACCATGTGGTAAGCCATGATCACCCTAGAATATGTTGTGTTGTGGCAACACAAGACGAAGGGATGCCTCGATAGAGAAAGTCTAAGGGATGCCTCGACTGTAAGGCTCAATGAAGTCTCTGGAACTCTTCTTGTGCGAGAAATCCTTGGCAAGGAAATATGGATCGCCCGAAGGACTCTATAGCAGAGAAGGGGATTCCTGAGCCTGGGCCTAGAGGGTGAGTGACCACAAGGAAAAAGGGACTTTGATAATTTTCATACACTATTGATTGGGATCATGCACACAATGGGTATGTCTAGGAAAAACAGTGAGCCAAGATAAAAGGATATCCATGTGGATGTAAATCCACAAATTGCATAAATAAGTATTGTGCTAGATCATGAAATTTTCCTCTTGAATTTTGAACAATAGTAAGATGTTTTTGCATGAAATTGTGATTAATATGCTTGTTGTCCAAAATTATTGAAGGCAGGTGATGAAGGCCAAGGGTTTGGAAAAGACCTGACCAAGAAAGAGGACCAAAATTTTTGAAGCAGCTGAATGAGAAAGGCATGATAGGTGTTATTGAGAAAGAACACTGAGGATGGTGTTCCCTTTTAAGGGGGAGGGGACTGTACCACCCCTATTTCCCCTAGCTTTTAATTAATGGGAACAACATAAATGTATTATTGTTTAGATTTCCAATAAATGATTGTGGGGGGTGAAGCCTTGAAGTATTGGCCATGATATCACTAGAGGAAAGTGTGAGGAAACCGTAGAAAGGGTTCATTATGTCAAAATGACCCAAATTCTCTTTGTTGAAATAATAAGCCTCATCTAGATCCCAATGAAAAATAAGTTAATGAAAGAAAGACTAGTGGTTGAACAATAAACTACCCCCATGAATGGAAGCATGGAGGGTTTGGCTAAGGAGACATAAAACTTCCAACTTGAAGTACCACAGAGTGCAATTTTCCTACATGCCTAGACTTACCTGAGTTTATTTTGACAGAAGGAATAGGACAGGTCCAGAACCTTCCTAGGGAGGAAAAAGGCGTACAAGAATACACACAAAGGAAGAGAAGGAGACACATCGAGGAGGGAAAGTGCAACCCAAATATGCAAAGAGAAAGAGGAGGAGTGTGTGAGGATCTCCAACTAAGAAGAAGAACAAAAGGATTTAAGTCGTTTTGGTTAAAAGGAAAGAACAAGAGAAAGGATCTCGAAGAATTTGTTAAAAACAAGAACTGAGTAGAAGGTCACGAGCTTCATGTTGAGGGAGAATTTGATAAACCTCGCAGAGTCTGTGACAGAGAAAGAACCCCTGAGAAACTACAAAGGTTCCCTAGTGATATCATGGCTTGGTACAGGGGTTGCCATAGTGCTAATAATGAATGCCTTTGAGCCTATGGTTGGGTGGAAAAATGAACACCCACAGTCAGTTGGTCGGTGATCGACTATAATAGATAAGTATTTCGTTTACCCTGTGCACTTGGGTTGAAATGAATGATTTGAATGTTTGTAATTGTGATTAATGATGCCTCATGTGAAATTAATGGTTATAATTCTTACTTCTCTTCTGTAAGGCATTGCATTCCAATGGGTGTAAGGTGACAAGTTTTGCCTCTGGGCTGGTTTGAAAATACCTCTCCCTATTTTAGAACTTAAGTTATGTGAATTGGAGGGTTCTCCCTTCAAACCAATTGTCTAAGAGACCACGGGATCATGCCCACGACCTTAACCAAATATTGGCTAAGAGTTAAAGAGTGTAGCCTTTGGAGTTTGACAAAGTTCCATAGGACCAGGTCCATGGAACCCTTCACTACACTAAAAAGGGAGCTAATTTGTTCGAGACTCTAGGAGTCCAGAGCTCCAGGGCGAATGAAAAATACAATGTACAAATGCACCAAAGGAGACTTGTTAGGACGGTAACTTGACTGATGACCGATGACTGGCGGTCAGTTACCCGTAATTGTGGGATTTGTCCCCTTTCTAAACCCAAATCATATTCTAAGTCATGAAGTAACATGATCCGTAGATATGAGTGTATTCGGGATCTCCCCTGATAGTTGGATCTATGTCGTGGTCAACCCAAAGTTTACCACTTTGGGAGAATAGAGGTTTTGTAACACCAAAACCTTCGAATGACGGAGTCTTGAAGTAATGCGGGCCTTCGATCTAAGGATCCTTTGGGACCCCTCTCGACTATTTGATCGTAGGGACGTGCATGTCACTTAGAAAGCACATGGGGGTCCATGTGTTGAGCAAAAATGATGCCATGTTTGGTGGCCTTGTGACATAGTAAAGATATGTCGGTAACCTGAGGCATGTGCCACACATTTTTCTCGCATGTTTTGGGTTCACAGTTTTCTCTCTAGGAGTGGCCTATTACTGAGACCAAGGGACCTTTGAGCTATAATTGTGATCCGTTGATCTGGGGATTCCATTGAGAACTTATCCAAAATGTCCGATAAACTAGTGGAAGGATAACGTCTAGCACACTGACGAATTCCTACTCCGGGAGAGAAAGGGCATTAAACAGTTAGAACCTGCAAACGTCGAACTCACGAAGTAACACAGACTGTCGATACAAGGATGCTTAGGGATCTCTCTCAACCATTGGATCTAGACTGTGGTTAGTTCGGCATTGACCTACTATGGGGGAAAAAGAGTGTTAAATCGGTGGAACCCCCGAATGCTGAAGTCGCGAAGAAATGGAGGCTATGGATCTGGGGATCTATGTGGACCTGCCTCAACCATGGGATAAAAAGGTATTGGAAGGTTGTAGGTAGGAGTTCATACTTCAGATCTCTAAGTGATTTCATAGGTAGGAGAGGTTAGAGGATTCCAGAGGTTGTCCGTCCGAAGTGACATGGCATGCTGACGTCACCCAGGATGATGTGAAACCATGTTTGGTGTGCTACATGCCACCTTGATTCATGATTTTTACAGTCCTAACATGCCAATTGGAATGTGACACGTGCCACCGATTGATAGGGTCACATGTCATATCTATCCTTTGCTTCCTGTCAACCCCTGGTGGTGCATAATTACTTGACCTAATAGTTATTGGGACCCTGGGAGTTTGGGAGTTCAGAAATCTAGGAGATGTAGGTTGCTAGAACGTATTCTCCAAAAAGGGTTTAAGGCTAGAGCTACGTGGAAGGACCTCAGATGTTCATGATTTCAGGACTCTTGGAGGTTTAGGATGTTAGAATGTATGCTCCAAGAAGGGCTGAAGGTCAGAGCTACATGGCAGGACCTCAAAAGTTCGGGAGTTTGGGACTCTGGGAGGTTTAGGATATTATAATGTATGCTCCAAAAAGGGTCGAAGGATGGAGCTATGTGGCAGGACCTCGAGAGCTTGGGATTTTTGCAGGTGTATTCATAACTGCACGATGAGGAAACTCGTTGAAGGACGGAGCCATGTGGAAGGAATCTGAGACTTCAAGACTCTGGGAATGTGTCAAACATGGATAGGAAGGACGAAGGGCTGAAGGCATGGTGATCGCGAAGGTGTGGGGAACATCCCATGTAACCACCTCTCCAACGACCATGTCATCACTAAGGGATGACAAACATGGTCAAGTTAGTGCCAGGTGGAATGGTATGAATGAGGTGAACCCACATGGGTGCCATGTGTCCTTCGACCAATGACACCTGAAGAGCTTTGGAAGGGCATAAATTCCAATCCAAAGCTCAGATTTGAGTATGGAAATAGTCATTGGGAAGCTCTTGCCGAGCATAACGTGATGGAGATCTCGAGAAGAGGATTTTATATGAAGAAGGAAAGTGAAAGCCCCATCCCTCAAAAAGATACTTAAGGGGTTGGGTGTGTTACATAGGTATACATGATTACCATACACGTGGAAAGTTGTTAGAGGTTTCATACAGACAACGAAGGCCTCTAAAGGAACTCTCCATCAAAAGCACCTTTGGTGTAATAAAATGTTGGAAACCTAATTTATTAGCGCTATGATATTTTTTATTATTTATTTGAGAAGGATTATGAAAAGTTACAAGTGAATAGGAATTGTCATCCCTGGTCCAAGAGACTTCTTGGAAGCTGAATCCAAAGGTCATAGATCATGTATTTATACGTGTATCATATTAATAAAATGTATATCACATTGATCTCAATTCTTGTATATTATATAAATAAAATGTATATCACGTTGATATCCATTTGTGTGTATTCCAAGAGTGGTATTAGATCACCTATAGTTCTTAGGGCCTGAATTAAGCTATGGTAGTTATCCATAGTCGAGTTTGCCTTGTCCAGAAACGCCTCTATATCATTTATTCCCTTGTGTGTTTTCATTCTTGCGTGCAATAATGTGTTTGGATATTGAGTGTTTGTCTCTCTGGTTATTCCCTACACCCCTCTACGTTACTCAAAAATTTGAGCCTCATCTGTGTCTGCAAGTCTATCCCATGTACACATTTTGATGTCATATATGAGCACTCTCTCTCTACTCATGAGTTGTCGAAATCTCTGGGGCAGATTCTTGTTCGATTGTTTATTTTATACACCATTTGAACAATCAATTGTTTTATTCTTTGAATTTTGTATAAGAAACCCTAACATCGAATATGTTGGACAATATTCTGACAATATTAATATTTTCAGTTATTTGCATTATAATTTGGTCGATCTAGATGGAAAGTTTCGCCAGGATCAGATGCCCGTGGTCAATTTCATCTGTAATTTTTTTTATCTCCATTAGATTAGTGCAGACATGAGGATCTTGGGCATAATATCGCAGAGATAAAAAATAGTGATTGATCTTTTATTTCAGGATGTTTTTTGGTTTGATTCCGTGTGAAAAAACCCATTTACGTGTTAAATTGATCTGTAAACTATTGTGGATATTCCACTGGAATAGTTCGTCTGTAAACTGATTTTTTTCTTATGCGTGAAATAGATTAAATATGGAAAATAGAGAACAGTAAAATACAATCACACCATCCAAAAACAAACACAATATATGACCTGGGAAACCCAGTATGAGATAAAACCTAGCTAGAAGGTGAGGCTTCTCTGCTCTCTTTTCTTTGGTATAGAAATGATGCAAGTACAAAGAAAGAGGCACTCTCTGTGGAGTTTCCTTCAAAATGTAGCTTGTATGGATACTATACAATCTCTCTTCCTATGTTATGCTCATAGAATACCACTCTTAGATGTTTTTCTCAGCTATGGAACAATATACAATGCAAAAGAATGGAACCCCTTATCCTCCTAGTGGCCTAGTATTTAACAAAACCCGATATCCATCTACGGATATGTTTTTGACTAAATCCTCAACCCTCAATCATGGTAGGATTTTGAACCTTCTAGAATATTCTTGAAATTCCTCACGTGGCTAGCCCCATATGCATGAGTAATGGGGGTTGTCATGGCATCCTCATACCATGGTGGTCAACATGATAGGTCAACTTGCGGTAGGAATAACTTTTGCATACCAACTCTGATTAATGCAATTTTTGCACCATTAGAAAGGTCTCAATGTGTAGAATAGAGTCGCGAGTTTGGGTCATGCTAAGAAATTGTTGACCCCCAAAAATGTTGTTTGATGCCTCAAAATGGCCCCGGAAGGTTATGGACCCTGATTTTCCAAATTGGGATCTACGACTAAAATGATCATGCAATATGATTCCTCCAATTTTTTGAACTCTGAAAGCATTGAGATAGAAGAAAAATAATATAATGATCCAATATGGATCATACCTCCCCATTTAGGGAGGCTTTTGGTCCCCAAAATATTTACTGAATGAGGTGAGGAAATTTTCCTCTACCTTCTCCCTAGAGTACCACTTTGTTTTTCCTTGAAGTTTTCCTTTCAAACCAATTTTCCAAAGGTCATTCTGCCCATGACTTATAGTTTTGGACCACTTCTGTAAAATTGTGGCCTCTGCCAACTCTTCTTGAGCATCTGGTGCTAAATCCTCTATGGAAGGTAGAACCTGCTCTTCCTACATGGAGGGCTCATAGAGTTTGAGATTATCCACATTCACTAGTGAGTAAATGAACATGTATGGGGGTAGAATGAGTTTGTAGGCATTATCTCCCACCTTTTCTAATACCTCAAAAGGACCATACTGCAGAGCCTTGATCTTCTTACCAGGACCATGTAGCCTTTCTGTATTTAGTTGTAACCATACTCTATCTCCCACTCTAAATGTTCTCTCTATTTTGTGCTGGTCATGTCTAGACTTGTACTTTTCCTGTGACTTCTTCAGTGTCTCTTGTACTTGCAAATGGATCTTCCTGAACTTCTGAAAAATTTCTTTTGCTTTTAATGCACCTCCTGTGAGATTCTCCTTCACTCCTCCTTGTTGTACATATACAACATCTAAGGGTGAATGTGGAAAATACATGAAGTAAGTTTCAAAAGGTGACTTACCAGTAGAAGTGTGGAATTCTCTGTAATAAAAATGTTGTATGTATATCATATTTTCATCCCATGTCTTTGGATGCTTCTGATTGCAACCCCTCAAAAGTTGCACCAAATTCATGTTGACTACTATTTTCTAATTTGTCTGTGGATGGAATGTTGTATACCTCTTCAACTTAGTGTGCATCTTCTCCCACAATATATTCCAAAATGCAATGAGAAATCTAGTATCCAAATCTAATATGATGCTCCTTGGTATCCCATAGTGCACCCAGACCTATTCAAAGAACAAGTTTGTTTCTTCCTATCCCTTGATGGTCTTTTACAAGGCATGAAAATGCACATTTTTTTGAACTTGTCAACTACCAAAAATAAATAATCATGTCCCTTCAATGTGGTGGTAAACCTCCCACAAAATTCATGGAAATTCTTTCCCAAGGTCAAATGGGTACAAATGAGGGATGGGATAAAACTTGCTTCCTGTTACTGGGCTTGCTGGTACAACAAAGTATACATCCTGTAATATACCGTGCTACATCTTCTTTCATTATGGTCCATTACACATACTTTTGTAAATTGACAACTTTCTTTTCAACACCAAAATGTCCTAGAACCTTGGAGGTGTGAGCCTCTCTGATAAGCTATAGTCGTTCACCTTTAGGGACATAGAGCTTGTCAATATTGTAGAGTAAACCATTCTGGAAATGATAGTCATCCTTTCCATCACCTTCTTCTATATGAATTTGGTCTTGTAGTTGTTTAAACACCTCCTTGAAGTCCTCATATTCCATGTATTCCTCTTTGTATGCATCATGGGTAAAAGGCTCCATGTGTATCAAAGTTACCAAAGATGTAATCTTGGATGTGGGTGGCCATGAAAGCATGTCTTCCAACTTGTTTGTTTTTTCCTTCTTATACTTGATGAATAGATGAAATTGTTGTAAAATCCCCATCCACTTGTAATGCTTGATTTGTTGTAGCTGACTCTGGGCATGCAAATACTGTAGTGGTTGATGATATGTGTGGATGATGGTATTATTTCCCATCAAATGGTTCTTCCACTTATTGATATCTTGAACCAGGGCATAGAGTTCCTTTTCATAGGTAGGGTAGTTGAGATATTCCCCAATAATATTTCAAAATGATAGCATACCAACCTTCCTCCTTGCATCAAAATTGCTCCCATGGCATACCCACTTGCATCTATCTCCAGTTCGAAGCGATTATGCAAGTTTTCTAGCATAAGCGCTAGTGCTTGACTGATCTTTCTTTTTAGGTCATCAAAATCATTCTGTTGATTCTTCCCCCTTTGGAAACTCTTACCACTAGTTGTTATAGAGTGGAGTGGTGCAGCTACCACTGAAAATGAAGCTATTAACTTCCGCAAGTATTGTGCTGCCCAACAAAAATTCTAACTTCAGTGAAATTTGTAGGAATTGGCCATTTCATGATGGCCTCCATATTTGGAGGATCTATATTAAGCTCCCCTCCATGGATCACATACCCCAAATACACCAAACACTGGTGAGCAAACTCACATTTCTTGATATTGTTCAGAAAATGGTGCTTTTTCAGAGTCTCTAACAACTGTGTAAGATGTGACATGTGCTCCTCCTAGGTAGCACTATAAAATAGTATATAATCCAAATAGACAATAGAAAATGAATCTAGATAAGGACATAAAACATCATTCATTATTCTCATAAATGTAGTTGGTGCATTGCATAAACTGAATGGAATAACCAACCACTCATACACACCTTGACTTTCCTTGAAGGCAGTCTTTCATGTATCTTCTTCTTTGACTCTTACCTGGTGGTATCCTAATTTCAAATTCATCTTAGTGGACTATTTGGAATGTTGTAGTTGGTCCAATAGATCATCGATCCTTGGCAGAGGGTACTGATTCTTCAACATAATCTTGTTCAATGCTCTGTAATTGATACACATTCTCCAAGTCCCATTCTTCTTGGGAACAATTATGATGGGTGACCCACAAGGTGACGTACTTGGTCGAATCAAACCCTTCTCTAAAAAATGTTGCAACTGCTTCTTTAGTTCATTCGCTTCTAGAATAAACTGTCTATACAATCCAATTTTTGACAATGGGGAGTCTGGAAATAAATGTATTTCATGGTCCACATCCCTCTTGGGTGGTATCCCTTTAGGATCCTTGAACACTCCTCTATATTTATGTAGAAAATCCTCCAAGTGATGTTTCATCTCTTTAGTACACCCCTCTAGGGATGCCTTCACTCTCATGAACTCATTATTAAGCTAATTTTCTCTTAAGAAAATAAAAACATATTTCTTACTAGAACTAATCAACTTCTTGGCTTTGTTGGCACTTACCAGTGAGATCTTTAAATTTCCTTTGTGCATGTTGATGATGAAATATTTATTGTCCTTGATGAGACAATATTGGTTGGATCTCTACATGAAGATAAAATCCCTCATATACATGTAGGGGCTTCCAAACACTACTCCACATACATTCAATGGTACTACATCCAATTATACTTCGTCTATAAAATCATCACTTATAGAAAATTTAATCTTACACTATTTTGTTAGCTTTATCTATGCATCCTTGTTTACCCAACCCAATGGATAGGGGATAGATGATCTTGAACCTCCAATCCAATATTTTTTACTAGATCCATTGCTATGAGATTATATTGTGAATCAGAGTTGAACAAAGAATCTATCTTGGTCTTCTTAACCTGAATCTTGATGTGGAAGAGCTTGGTCATCTCCTTCTCTTCTTGGTGATGAAGGCTACTCAAATTCACCTCCTTCTACATAGATGTGTAGACAATCTTTTCATCCACATATGAGCTACTTTCAACTTGATTTCTTGAATCCATGGATAACATATTATTTTTCTTTCTGTCCTTCTTGTGGTTCTTTGGGTTCAACTCTGGATGCAGTTTCCAACCTTTTTCCTCGGTGTGGCTATCAATTTTGTAATGATTTCAATGGTTGCTAGGATATTTGCACTGATGTGTAGTGGCTTCTGTCTTCTTATCTTTTCCTCCTTTCCACTTCTTCTTCCCCCCCTTGAAATATTCCTAGTGCTCTTTCTGCTTCGAACCACTTGGTTGCCCTTTCTTTGGGCCTATGTTTTCCAAGTAATGTGCCTATACACATGCCTCATCCAATGCCCTTGGATTGAAGAGAATCACCTTATTTCATAGGTGATTTTGTAAACCTCCCAGATACTTGAGGAGTACATATGGGTTCTTGGGAGAGATACCCAACATGATGACCATCTTTCTTAACTCAATGGTGTACTCCTATACACTTTGCCCCTGCCTTCGCCAGAAGTAGTTCCACTGGATCCATTGGTCCTCTACATACTCGATAGGGTAGAATTGGGACTTGATAAGGGTTTTAAAGTCCTCCCGCCTAGTTACTGGCAGATCAACCTCTAACCTAAGTGTTTTTGTGTGGCTTTCCCACTAGGTTAAGGCATGGCCCTCTAACTTCAACCTAGAAAATGAAATCTTCTTCCCTTAATCTATATGATGAAAACTTAAATAAAATTATAGTTGTTGCAACCAATGATTCAAATTTAATGCATTGATATCACCTTGGTATGAATTTATGTCCACTTTCACTTCCATATTCAATAGGGACTGTGAAGGGTTGACGACACTCGAACTTGGCTACTCTTTCTCAGATTCTTTCTGTGACTCATTTCCTAAGTCTTACTGATCTTCCGATTTATCCTCTGATATTTTCTCTGAGTTATAGCCTCCACCATCTCCAAACAATATGATCTTTCTTGCTAGAGCCTCCACGAGGAGGTTCATATTGCGATTGATGTCGACAACTTATGCTTCCAACCTCTCAAATTTCTCTTCTGTTGGATCTCGAGGGTTGTTATGAATAGACTCATCCAACATGGCTAGGGTTTCTATGACTTCTCTTTAAATTGATTCCTAGATCCTGTAACTTCCAACAAATACCAAAAATAAAAACCTACTCTAATACCAATATGATCTATAAACTGTTGTGGATATTCCAATGGAATAGTTCATCTCAATAGATCTAGTAAAATATTGAAATATTTACCATTAATGTTATTTTTCCTTTTGATCTCTAGAAAATTTAGCTATTTATTTTCTTCTTATGCATGAAATAGATCAAATGCGAAAAATAGAGAACAATAAAATACATTCACACAATCCACAAGTAAACATAAGATATGACATGGGAAACCCAATACGAGAGAAAACCCAGCTAGAAGGGGAGGCTTCTCTACTCTCCTTTCTCTGGTATAGAAATGATGCAAGTACAAATACAGAAGCACTCTTTTGTTAGGAAATGAGACACACTTCCACACTAAACCTAGCAGAAAAAGGACACAACAAACACACAGTACACAAATATTTTACCATGGAAACCCAAACCCAGAAAACCAACATTCCTTGAGCGTTTTTCTCTCTTGTTGTCTTATTCATTTAGGATAAAAGGTTACATGTATAACCTTGGTCCACACCTAAGACACAATCGACATCATACCCTCTTACTTACACAAGAACAACCCTGTAGCCACTTCATCTTACATCTACATGACCAACAACCTCTAAATTACAAACTCTTGGTGATTATCCATTCATCATCTAAAGATTATTCATTAGATTTTATAGCCTTACAACACACCTTATTTATAGGATTTACAGTAGGAAAAAACCTAAATAAAAGGCACCCAAAAATGGTTATAGATCCATGCAAATCATTGGCTATAAATCCCATGAATATTGGGATTCTGTTACATTCGACTACCAAGTTGGATTACCCGTCGACTACCAGTCGACCTTCATTCAGTCTTCAATCGGTTTCCACATGCCTGCCTATTAACCTCTTGTCGGTTGACCTCTTCGAATTGATTTCGATGTCTTTACCATGTTGAATCACCATGACCTTCGACTTTGAATTTACCTGATCGACTCACCTCAACCTTCCACTTAGAATTTACTCGATCGACTCACCTCAACCTTCAAATTTCTGTTGATCCACCTCGACTTCATCTTTACCTGGTCGAACCACCTAGACCTTTGAATTTTATTGTTATTCAATCCACCTTGACTTTCACTGCAAATAATATAACAACCCAACATTCTCCCACTTTTTTTCTTTTTTCACTGAAACCAGGAGACATTTGAACTTTCGTTCACAGACCCAGGGAATCAATCCCCATTTCCTCTCTACACCAAGAGAAATTCACAACACTCATAGACTTGGTCAACGAGTATGTTATGTTTTTTAATGTGTCTACTTTCTCCAAAAACATCTTGTTTCTTTCCACCATGTCTCTCACAAAATGGTATTGTACATCAATGTGATTAGTCTCAGAATGATAAGCAGGGTTCTTTGCCAAAAAATATTGCACTTTGACTGATGCAACTTATCTTCATAGCTCTATGCTCAAACTCGATTCATGAACGCAACCTTTGCAGCCATACTTTTTATTTTCTTCCATGAGTGGCTACCATGTATTCATATTTTGTTGTTGACAAGGATACGATCGCCTGTCGCTTACTCATCCAGCTGATTGCTCCATCAAAAATTTTGAACACATATCCACTGGTCGACGTTCGTCGATCCATATCTCCAACCCAGTTGGCATTGACAAAGCCATGTACATTTAATTCATTGTCACCTCCATGTTTTCCTTGGTAGCATATAGCATGATATTTTGTGCCCGACAAATACCTGAATACTCTTTTGAAAACCGTCTGGTGCTCCTTCCCAGGTGTCGACATGTACCTGCTCAACACTTCCACTACATGGGAAATTTATGGTCGAGTTCAGACCATCACATACATTATAATACCAACAAAACTTGCATAGGGAACATGTACGATGTCCTCTATTTCTTCCTGTATATTTGGACACTGTTTAGAAGTTGGCCTTGCTCCCACAAGAATTGGTACCGTCACAGGTTTTCAATCCTGCATGTTGAAACATTTCAAAACTGTTTCAATATACTTCATTTGGTTCAACTAGAGCTTTCTAGTTGCTCGATCTCTCTTAATCTCTATTCCTAGAATGAATTTTTATGCACCAAGATATTTCATGTTGAACTTGGAATATAGCTACTTCTTCACCTCCTTTATTGCATCCATGTTGTTTCCAATTAGCAACATGTCATCGACATACAAGTCTACATATGTGAAATTCCCACCTTATTCTTTGGAACATATGCAGTGATCATCTTTGATTCTCACAAATCCAAAACTAAGGATGTATGTGTCGAACTTTTGGTACTACATCCTTGGTGATTTATTTAGACCATAAAGGGATATTTTTAGTTTTCACACCAAATATTTCTTTCCCTTTATTGCAAATACTTCAGGCTATTTCATGTAGATTTCTTCTTCCAGGTCCACATGTAGGAAAGTTGTCTTCACATCCATCTGTTCTATTTCCATATCAAATGTTGCAGCCAAAGACATTAGTACTCTAATGGAAGTTAATTTTGCAATAGGGGAAAAAATATCATTGAAGTCGACTCCTTCGACTGGGGAATATCCTTTTGCTATCAGTCGAGATTTGAATTTCTTGACTTGACTTGCTGCATTCATCTTCTTCTCGAGTACCCATTTGCTACTGACATGATTTCTTACACTAGGAAACTTGACTAAGTCCCATGTCTCATTATTGCGCAAGGATTTCATCTCTTTGACCATGGCATCCTTCCAAAGTTTTCCTTCTGTTGAGTCGATTGCCTCCCCAACCGACTTAGGCTCATCGTTGTTGGAAGTTAATAAAAATGTAGAATGAAAGTCGGGAGGACTATACCTTTCAAATGGTTTTCTTACTCTTTTTGACATCCTTACAATAAAGGTCAGTTTTCCACCTCTTCTTCTAATTCAGTCGACTCATTTGAATCATCTTCTTCGTTCCTCGGTTCAAACCGCATCGTCTCAAGATTATTCTCGATCTAAACAATTTCTTCAAGATCAGACTTAATTTTGACTTCTCTGAAGACCACATATTGAATGTACATTTTGTTTTTGATGTAGGATCCCAGAGATTATATCCTGATCCAGGAAAAAATCGGTGGCCACCCACCTATTCCACTGGCTCAAAATAGGGGTTTCCACCTTGGCAATTTTTCTACATATTTTCAGGTCCTAAACTTCCAGGGTCGTTTTGAGGCCCTAAACAACGTTTTTTGGGCACACCATATTCACACTATAGGAGTTATCTAGAGTGTGATAGAAAAATTTGTAGTCCTTATATAGACCTTTCAAACGAACTATCGTTCTCCCCAAACAAAGATTATATGCAAAATTTACGCCCTTGGGAAGTTGATGTACCAACTACCCCCATCAGGGCCCACATGAATTTTGGTGTTTCATCTTCTGGGGTTAGGTTTTTGGATTTTATTCATGTTAAAAATACCTCTAGAGACTCATTGTAAACATCATCATATTCTTGTGAATGAGCATAGCTATCACATCTCTTCTCAGAGATACACTACCACCATTCTAGTGAGTCATTCACTCTATAATTTTACAGTTTCTGTACATTCTCTCATGAATAAAAATTGTGAATTAGTGTATCTATGTTCTTATTGAAATATCTCTATATATTTCATTGTTATATCTCTGCTTTCATTTCATTCTCAAAATAATCCAGATTAGTGTTATCATAGCAGACTACTCCTTTTCGTTTCTTAGTGCATGTGCCCGATGAGGTCAGGGTATAGAAAGTTGGGTCTCGAGCTAGTTTCTCTTGAGGACAACTTATCTTGCTAGCCCAAGCAACCTCCCATGGTGGAAGAAAATAGGAACGAGGGATAAGAATATCCCATCAAGTTGTTTCTCTTGGAAGCTCTCGTGCAACAAAAGAACGAGACGTTGGAGAATTTTTCCCAAATCCTTTAATGATTGCCGACAATAACATGCGCGTCTTCATCAAGTAGTCACTTTAGAGACACTACCCCATTCAAGATACAATTTAATTTTGATATTCTTGTATTTGAAGGTCAAATCGATGTGTATGCTTTGGAAAAATGGTTAAATTTGCTAGAAGGTTATTTCTCTGTTCACAATTTTTCCGATAGAGAAAAGATTACCTTTGCACTCCTTAAGACTCTCCCCCATGTAAAACATTGGTGGGAAAATTATTGGGAGAAAATTTACACAAAGGAGTCTGGAATATTTTTGGCTAAGCCCACTTGGGTTTTTTTTATGGATGTGGTCAATGAGCAATATTAACCTGTGGGAAACTGTGATGACCAGTACATGATATGGAACAATCTGCATCAAAAGCGGAACCAAATAGTGTCATATTTCACAAATACCTTCCATACCTTGCGCACCAAGATGGGTATCAAATATTCTAAGTTACATCTGGTTCTGAAACACAACAGGGCTCTACACATGCACATTCAAACCAGAATGGAATTTTTGGACATTTCATCACTATGAGCCTCTTATCGATATGTTGTCAAAATCGAGAAGAAATTTAAGCAGTAGAAAAAGAAGGAGTTCAGGTCTGCAAATCTGCAACAACTAAAGTATGGTAAAAGAAACCCTAACTCACAACACAACCAACCTCAAGAAAACCAGTCCAATCCACATGAAAAGAATAACAATGAGAAGAAGAATAAGGACATTGGGAAGTGGTGTGACTTCCATAAAATCCCTTGGCAAAACATCGATGAATGTTGCTCAAAATAGTCCTTGGTGGTCGAGATCATAGAAATAGATCCGAGCCTCGAATCAGAATTCGATTCAAACAATAATAAAAGGATATGGATAATTGATGTAGAAACCACTACTACTGTCACTACCACAAAAATTCAACTAGAAGAGCCAGAGGATGCCAAGGAGGGGGAGAGCCTTTTCCATTCACATATGTGGGTGAAAGGGACCCTGCTGCATTTTATTGTTGATAGGATAATCCAAACGAACCTAATATTAGTAGAGGTCATCAAGTAGTTGGATTTGATCACAATACCACACCCAGAACCATACAATATCGAATGGCTTTGCCAGGGATGATATCTTCATGTCAAATAGCAGTGCCACCTTTCATACAACATCAAGCCCTTGAAGAATGAGGTATCGTGTGATGTTTCTCCACTGGAAGTATGCGATGTTCTATTAGGATAGCCATATATGTGGAGGCGTCATGTTTTTTATGAGTCTCAACCCTGTAACGTCATTGTTACTCTGGGGGTCAGCCCTACAGGATACTAGAGGTAGTTCAGACTAATGTACTGACAAAACAATGTCACAAAGTAATCTCTTATACCGCAAAATTTAGCCTCTTCACAACTTGGTCAAAAGAGAAGGACACTGTAACCATTGTAGACTCGGACCAAGACCCTTATATCCAACAGAAGAAGATCAACAATATTTTAGAAGAGCACCAAGATATTCTTACTGCACCTATGGGTGCCTCCACACTTCCCAGTCAAACCAAGTTATGATAAATCCCTTCATGTTCTTCATGTTGCATATTCACCGATAGAGTCCTCCCACACTCCGATAGATCATGTATCCAGATTGGTTAAAAATATCCAACCCCTCCAAAAACATATTCATAACAACCTTCAACAAGCGAAGCAGGGGAACTTCTTCAACAAGGCAAGTAACTCACCAAGGTTCAGATTCAAGAAAATATTCCCCAAGGAATTCATGAAATGGAGACCACTGCTTCCTAAGGGGGGGGATTGATTCAGGCAGAAATTGGTGGCCACCCACCTATTCCACTATCTCAAAAAAAGGGTTTCCACCTTGGTAGTTTTTCTACATATTTTTGGGTCCTAAACTGTCGAGGCCATTTTGAGGCCCTAAACAACGTTTTTTGGGCCCACCACAATCACATTGTAGGATTTATATAGAGTGTGATGAAAAAATGCATAGTCCTCAAACAAACCTTTCAAACGAGCTATTGTGTGCCCCAAACGGAGATTGTATACAAAAGTTACACCCTTGGGAAGTTGACATACCAACTACCCCCATCGGGGCCCACATGAATTTTGGCATTTTATCTTTCGGGGTTAGGGTTTTGGATTTTATTCATGTTAAAAAGGCCTCTAGAGCCTCATTGTAAACATAATAATATTCTTGTGAATGAGCGTAGACATCACATCTCTTCTTAGAGATAAGATGCCACCATTCTAACGAGTCATTCACTCTGTAATTTTACAGTTTCTGTACATTCTCTCATTAATAAAAATTGTGAATTAATGTATCTTTGTGTTTATTGTAATATCTATGTATATTTCATTGTTATATCCCTGCCTTCATTTCATTATTAAAATACATTCCTTTCATTCCTTCTTTGTATCCAATGAAAATACATTTGACTGCCTTCTTGTCCAGCTTGCTCCTCTTTTCCTTGGGAACATGCACAAATGAATCACAACCAAATACTTTGAGATATGAAACCGAATGATTCTTACCTAAACATACCTCATGTGGAGTTGTGTCGACTAACACCAATGAAGGAGACATATTCAATAGATATTTTTTACTTTCGACTACCTCCGCCCATAATTCTTGTGCAAGCCCAACACCATTGAGCATGCTCCTTTCCTTGTCCATCAATGTTCTGTTCATTCTCTCGGAAACTCCATTTTTTTGTGGGGTATATGGTGTGGTGTTTTTTTGTTCTATGACACACTATTTGTAGAACTGATCAAATTATTTTCCACAGAATTCACCACCATTGTAAGTTCGCAGCACCTTAATCTTATTATTTGTTTGATTTTCCACAAGAGATTTAAACTCTTTGAATTTATCGAAAACCTATGATTTCTTCCCCAGGAAATATATCTATATCTTCCTGGAAAAATAATCTATGAAGTAGACATAATACAGGGATCCACCAAGTGAAGGCACTGTAATAGGGAAAAACAAATCACTATGAACCAACTCTAGAATCCCATTTTCCCTTGTCACTCTAGATGGGAACCTCACCCGACTCTATTTTCCATATATACAATGTTCACAAAAGTTGAGTTCTAAATTACATATAGGTAAGTCTTCAACCATACCTTTGTTAGGCATAGCTCAAAGTCCATTCATGTTTCCCATCCTCTCGTGCCATAGCATGGCGGGTCGACTTTATGATGACTTGTCAAGTTGGTTTGGATTCACTGAACCCAAGTCGAGTTGAGTCGAGTCAAAGTTGAGTCTACTTTAGGAACATTGATGATTTTTCATCCAGTTGAGTCGAAACTCCCTGGTAACTTGTATAGGATTCCAATCTAGACTCCTTTCATTAAGACCATCACACTTATGACCATCTTGCATGAATACTTTTGAAATAGAATGTGCACCCATGCATCACTCATATTGCTGACAGATATTGGTTTTCTTTCCAAACCCATAACTTTTAGCACACCTGGAAGGGATCTACTCCTCCCATCCTGCAGTATTAGTCGAACTCTTCCTCATTCGACAATTTTGGTTGTCGAGTCATCCCCCAAGAACAGATTTCCTCATTCATTTCATTCATATTCACAGAACCATTCTCTATGTGGTGTCATATGATAGGATGCTCTTGAGTCGATCAACAAAAAATATTGATCCTACGGTGTACTAGTCGACGCTGGGTACACATTGCCTCCCTTATCTGGAGTTGTCTTTCTCTCAGTTGACCGCTTCTCGTCAGAACATGTACTGAATTCCATCACCTTCAACTTGCAGTCCTTTTTGTAATGCCCAACTTTACTGCATTTATAACATCTTATTTTCGACTGAACCAGGGATTTATATCTACCCTTTGACTTATACTTTCTACCAGATAATATTCCTTTATCTCTGTCAACTGGTCGACCTCTCACCACTAAAGCATCCTTGTTCGATCCTTCCATGTTCTTCCTTCTCATTTATTTTGACAGTAGAGATGAAACCACGTCTTCTAGTGCTAATGTGGTTGTATTACTCCCTATAGCCACAACTAAGCTATCCTAGGAGTCTGTAAAATAACATAATAGGATAATATATTTCTCCTCTTCAGTGATTTTAATATCCATAGAATATAATTGGCTTATAATGGTATTAAACGCATTTAAATTCTCAGTCACAGAACTACCATAAATCATTCTTAGAAGATACCATTCCTTTCCTAGAAACAACTTATTTACCAAGGGTCTCTACTGGTACAATATTCCCAACTTTTCCCACAGTTTCTTGGATGAATGTTCACCTAAGACATTCAACAACACCGAATCTGCAAGACAAATTTGAATCGTACCCCTTTCTCTTCTCTCGAGTTTCTCTCATTCTTCCATCGACATACCTGCTGGCATGGTACCTGGATATATTTATATCCATTTTTCTTGATATACAAGGAGATATTCAATTTTAAGCTTCCAAATCTCAAAATTCCAGCCATTGAATTTTTCGATCTTTATTCTCGAGCTTCTCACCATTCTTTAACACAATTCTTTAAATATTTCAAACTTATGACTCTTACTGAACCTAGGGTTTAGCTCAGATCCAAGGTTGTTAGACCAATACATTATACCACATGTTAGGAAATGAGACATACTTCCATGCTAAACCTAGCAGAAGAGAGGAAGAAAGATTTAATCGAGAAAATAAATGACACAACAAACACACAGTACATAGAGATTTTATCTTGGAAACCCAAATTAGGAAAACCAACATTCCTTGAACGTTCTTCTCTCTTGTTTACTTATTCATTCAGAATAAAAGGTTACATGTATAACCTTGTTCCACACCTAGGACACAATATTTAGCATCATACCCTTTTGCTCACACAAGAAAAACTCTATAGCCAATTTGACTTACATCTACATGACCAAAAACCTCTAAATTACAGACTCTTGGTGATTAGCCATTCATCATCTAAAGATTATTCATTAGATTTTACAGCCTTACAACACACCTTCTTTATAGGATTTACAATAGGAAAAACCCTAAATAAAATGTGCCCAAAAAATGGTTACAGGTCCATGCAGATCATTGGCTACAAATCCATTGAATCTCGAGATTCTATTACAGTTGACTACCAAGTTGGATTACCCGTCGACTACCAGTTGACCTTCATTCGGTCTTCAGTTGGTTTCTACATGCCTGATTGTCGACCTATTGTCGGTTGACCTCTTCGACTTGTTGTCGATGTATTTACCATGTCGAACCACCTCAACCTTCGACTTCAAATTTACCCAGTTGACTCACCTCGACCTTCAACTTGGTGTTGATTCACCTCGATTTCATATTTACCTGATCAAACCGCCTCGACCTTCGACTACGACTGTCAATCGATCCACCTTAAATTTCATTGCAAATAATATAACAACCCAACACATTTGTGGAGTTTCCTTTGAACCATGGAATGTATGTCTACTAAAAAATCTCTCCTCTTCTTTTATGCTCACAAAATACCACTCTCAGATGTTTTTCTCAACTATGGAACAAGATGCAATGCAAAAGAATGGAACCCCTTCTCCTCCTAGTGGCATGATTTTTAACATAGCTTGATATCCATCTAGGGATATATTTTTGAATTCCTCAACCCTCAATTGTGGTAGGGTTTTGAAACTTCTATAATCTTCTTGAAATTCCTCACGTGGCTAGCCCCATATGCATGAGTAATGTGGGATGACGTGGAATCCTCTTGTACCATGGTAGTAAACACGATATGTCAACTTGTGGGAGGCATAACTTTTGGATACAAACTCCGATTGACACGATGTTTGCACAATTGGAAATGCATCTATGTTTAGAATAGCATCCCGATGTCCAAACTATGTTGGGAAAGTTTCAACCCCAAAAAGTTCCATTTGATGCCTCAAAATGGTCGGAGAAGATTTCATACCCAAATTTCCCAAACTAGGACCTTCCACTAAAATTACCTTGCAAGTTGATTCCTCTAATTTTTTCAACTCTGAAAGCACAAAGAAAGATGAAAAATAATACAATGATTCAATCCATATCATAAATGTTGTAGAATTTGAAATTTTTGAGTTGATATCAAAGGAGGATTCAAGTTCCCTCCATTGTTAAGATAAATGATGCTGACATTGCTACTACTGAGTCTATTCTAGATCAGATATGCATTCAATTCCATTCATCTCATGTCCAATATACTTCAGCGCCACAACAAACTCCTTGGTTGTTCCCCCTTCGTCTTTCTGTGTAATTGCCACGAGTATTTCTAGAGGTTTATTTATGGATTGCACTCACACTAGAGTCTAGTGTTGGCATGTCAACTTGAGTTTTTATGGAGTGTATATGCATTGTCATTGGCGCATAACCACCTTGGTGATTTCCTCTCAATTCATTACCTTGATAGCGAACACTCATCACTTGCAACTAATCAAGTACATGTACTTTACTCATAGGTTTGTCCAAATTTTGTGGCTCTTGTAGACACATTTAACTATATAGATCACCTTTTGGAACTTATGCTTGGTCAATATTATGGAAATGCTATCCGCATCTCCATGTGGACGATTTCAAGGATCATATGAATGAGACAGTTGTACTCGAAGGTTATGAGGAACACATTTGCCCACTTCTCAACCACCAAGTTAGAATTTAATTATTTTATGTTGTAATTGCACTATGCATAGCCAAATGATATATAAACTGTAATTTCAAGAATACTTTTGGAGTTTGTTTTTAGTTCTGGTGGATTTTTTTATTTGATGGTCGACTGGACATTAAGGAAGAAGAATAAGGTCAACTATAAATTAACTGCAACAATGAAAATCGTCTTCAACATTAAGCATTTGCAACCTACTCATATCGACAATTTAACAATTATTGAGTATTAGGTCTTCTTCATCCTGTGAAATGTTACTATTTCAATGATTTGTCGAGAATTCTTACCTGCATTTTTGCTAGAGAAGGTCAACGTCCTTCACTATGAGCTTGTCTAAATTGGGCTAAGTGAATATATTCATCCTCTATCCAATAGGCCTTTTTTTAGTCCATGTTTTGTGTTATAACATGGCTTGCGTCTCAATTTGGCCAAACTAGAACCAAAAACTCAGTGAGAAGACAAGAGGCCACCAAAAAAAAACAATTGACATTGACCACACTATAGGACACATAAGGAAACAAATCGAACCCTCTCAATCCAAATTCATATGCCCCTAGGGAAAACACATCGTGAGTAGTGCTTGTGGAGGATAAGAGGTCTCTCACACTCTCTAATAGTGTGGTAATGAGGCGCATTTATGGTAGAAGTCGAGACCATCCATTTGTTGAGTTTGAATTGTTGAGTATGATTATTAAAGGGTGGAGTTGAAAAAAACCATTTGAGGTCTAAATTAGTCTTTAAATGGATCGAATTGATGACTTATTAGAGTTACTGAATACTCTAATACTCTCTATTGTCGAAAATATGGTCACAATTGAAAAATAATTCATCTTTAATGTTCTAACCTACTTACAAGATTCACATGAAAAGAACAAATTTCTCCAACTTTAATCACAACTCCAACAAGATGAAATACAAGAAAAGAATCAATATTCTGAACTAGTCTTGTTGAAACCAATTATCTCTTTGAATTTGAGAATGATTCCTATTAGTATCCAACACATGATCAAATAAGTGATGCCACTTCAAAAGAATATTCAAATGAAGATGAATTTTTTCATAAACAAGTTTCGCTTGAACTTTCCAAGCCCATCATCATACCTTGGGAATAAATCATCAACAACAAACATAAAAACAAGTTTTGGATACAAAGTGGAAGTGACCTATCACATTCTAGATTATTCCAAACCAATTTAGTTCCAGAGTGCTATATTCCTTCAAGAAAATTCATCTTCACCTTCTCTAGTTCAAGAGAAACTTCTTAAATTCCAACATTGTGATCAAGTTGGCCACATGAGGGATTAATGTTTTGATCTTCATCCTTGTGAGAATTGTGGAAAGCATAATAATCCTTCATATAGATGTTCCAAACGTAAGAAACCTGCAAGAGTAGAGATTCACTATGGGTGGATCACTTCTCGGCAATGGTCATCAACAACCAAAAAGATATATCAGTCATACTGAAGAATTCATTCTCGAGTATTGAAAAATATTGTAGTGAAAATATTTTCATCTTCTCACCCTACACCTGACAGGGGGGGGGGGTAATATCAATGATTGAAAGTCAAGCTTCATGTTTCAAAGTCCTAACAATTGAGCAAGAACAAGAGAGCCAGAGTTAGATCCATATTCCACTAGCATGATTTAGTTTGTGGTCTTCCTTAAACCACTATTTAGTAGAAGACTTACAACTTATTCTAGACAAAAATTTATGGTCATATTTAAACCACCATTTGAGAGCACTTCCAATTAGCAGAAGACATCATATTCTAGCTAAATTAGGAAATGTTCTAGGAACCATTGAGCCTTAGAGCCAAGTTCCATAGTTTGTCATCTTCCTTAAACCACCATTTAGTAGAAGACATCAACACTGCTAGCCCTTTGGTTTGTGGTCATCCCAAAACCAATATATTTAGAGAGAACATCCAACCATTGGTAGCTATCCACTTCCAAATTTCAGCTCCCTACTTGGACTCACATACACCCCTTCAGATTAAGGGGGGAATGTTGGAAACATAATCCGTTAGGGTTATGCTATTTTTTATTATTCACTTGATAAAGGATATGAAAATTCAAAAGTGAATATGAACTTTCAACGGGATTCCAAAAGACCTCTTGGAAGATGAATCCAAAGGTCATAGATAATGTATTTACAAGTGTATCATATTAATAAAATGTATATCACACTGATCTCCATTCATGTGTATTCCAACAAAAAATGTAATTACTTTATTTATTTTTCAATTCTAGGGTATTATTCAGAGTAATTGGTTTATTGAATTTGTTTAAGATAAATGAGGATGAGGGTGGGGGTGAGGTAGGGGAATATGTTGGCTAATATCTGCCCCTACCTTGCTCCTACCCCCACCTTCATATTTATCTTCAATAATTTTTCACCAGTATCTCCCCCCACTGCCACCCCCACCCTTATATATAAAGGTATTATAATATTTCACCAATATCTCCCGCTACCCCACCGCCACCTTTATATATGAAAGTATTATAGTATTCCACCAACATCTCCCCTTATTCCACCCCCACCTTTACCCTCATATTTATCTTTAATAAATTTTCACCAATATCTCTCCCCCCCATCCCTACTATCACCAATATCTCTCCCTCACCCCATCCTCATATATGAAAGTATATGAAAATGAAGATGAAAATGAAAATGAAGGTGAAAATAGAGATAGGAGAGATTGTATCTACAATTAAATATAATAATATTGGATAAGTGTAGAAAACACTACATTGAATATAAGAAAAATGTATAACTCAAATTGTAGAAAACTTAAATATTTATTTTTTAATTTTTGACTTGGGCTAATTAAATTTATTTACATATTTTTATAATTTTTATATCTCAGAAAAAATGATTATGATTAACAAATTTGAATCAAGTTTTTTAACACAAAATTACTCTTATTCCAATTTAATTAAATTTAATTATATCTATTACATTTAAAATAATTTCATATATTTATATTCATATTTGATATTCTGTTTTTTAATATTTGATGTTAAATACTTATCTGTTTTTATATAAATAATAACTATCTTATTTTATATAAATAATAATAATAATAATTATTATTATTATTATATTATATATTTAGTTCTCACTTAATATACATTTACATTGCATTATTAACACTTCTGGATATTTTTATTTTCTTAATATACATTTACATTGCATTATTAACACATTTTAGTTCCAGGTATTTTTATTTGCTTAATGCTTTCATATTAGTCTTTTCTGCAATGACCACCCGTGCTCATTATATCTCCCTGCAAGTTATACCTGCACCGTGTGCATCATGTACTCGCCCCCTCTTGAAAAATGATGGGGAATATGGCTTCAGATATCCTTCATCCTTCACTAACTGTCTCAATTTCTATCTAATGGACCCGTAATCCTTTAGGGATCAGTTTTGTAGTCTCCTTACTTGTTGAATACCTAATTCCGAAGCCCGTTTGAAAGACTTTTTAAGGCCTTTAAGGAATATTGGCAGTATGTTATATTGTAGTGTCTTCGCTGGCATCCCTAGCACGTAAGCCTGTTCAGGTGGGCCTGGGCATCATATAAACCTGTTCTCGAGTTCAGTGTTCACAAAGTCTTTTTGCAAAACTGATACTAGAGATTTTTCTATCCATATGGGAATCTAATTAAAAAAATAAATGCATGCATATATGTGGCGAGTAAGCCTTTCCAGCATTTAGTTTTTGAGAATTATATTTAGAATGCTCATACCAAGCCGAACATGTAAGAACTCTTAGCTAACCACTCATTTATATAGTATTGATTTCCCTAAGGCATTGACCTGCTTTATCAACAATTTCTTTATGGAAAAAGAGAAGGCATACACTAACTCTTAGAAACTAGGAGGTCAATGAAGAAAGATGTTCCTCAATAAAATATCCAATTGAACACCTTGAAATAAAAATAATAGAATAGAAAACAGAATATGATTTTGAATGGCATGCTTTTCGAATTCCTTCATTCTTTCATATTGTGGGTAGAATCCCCTATTCTTTTTGAGGCCTGATCTTTCCTGCATACTCTTTTGTCCCTAATATATATGGCGTTGGGAATGACTTGTTGGGAATTACTGATTCAGATTTTGCTGAGAATTAAATGAAGGTAAAGATATGATAAAAAAACACACATATATATTGCAAGAAACACAGAGATAGTGAAATACTCAATTTTTATTAATGAAATGAAATATGTGGAATTATAACGTACAAAGTGAAAAGAACTCGTTATAATGGTGGCAACTTATCTCTGAGAAGAGAAGTGATATATACACTCATTCACAAGAAGATGTTTATAGTGTGTCTCCAAAGGGCTTTTTAACATAAAGAATAAATGAGAAAACCATAAACATCAAAAACCCTAACCCCAAAAGATGAAATGTTAAAAGGTTTGTGGGCCTCGATGGGTGTAGTTGATACGCCAACTTCTGAGGGTGTAACTTTTGCTTACGATCTCTATTTAGGGTGCTCTATATACCATTAGAAAGGTCTAGTTGAGGATTACACATTCCAATTGGGCCTAGGCTAGAGCCTAGCAATAATGCTTGGGTTCTGCAACATCAAAATAATATTGTTTAGGGCCTCAAAACAACCCTGAAAGTTTGGGATTTGAAACGCTGTAAAAAAAAACTGTCATAATGGAAAACTATTCATTGATCTAGTGGAATGGTTGGGTGGCCACTGATATCCACTTGGATCATTCCTCCCCCCTTAGAAAACAATGTTCTCCATTGCTTTGAGTGCCCCCATCAGAAGGGGAAAATTCTACTGAATCTGGCCCTGAGTGAGCCACTTTCCCTGGTGCAGGAGCTTCCCTTCTTTGACAACTTGATAAAGTTGGATCCTCTGTTAGAGAGTGCCCTTAACCTGAGTGTCCACGATCTGATAAATGGTTTCCAATTTCATGCAGTCAGGGTTGATCTCTTTCAGTGTCATCTTCTATGTTATCTCTGATGTGTTCAATAATGGTGGGAAGTATGGACGAAGGAGGTCCACATTGAACATATGGTGTAAGACAAGGAAGGGGGGAATACTTAGCTCAAAAGAATTGTCACCCATAGCCTTGGTGATGGTGTAAGGTCCATAGAAAAGTGGATGAAGCTTCTGATGGGGTCTTGTAAGGTGCTCTTTCTACAAATGTAACCAGAACTTGTCTCCCGCCTAAAACTTGTGTGACACCCAATGTTGATCATCACACTACTTGTACTTAGCATTGGATTTTTGTAAAATATCATGGACCTATTGGCAGATCTATTGAATACATTCAATAAACTTGGTGGCTTTGTTAGCCTTAGATTAATCACGGGATGATTCTTCCTATGTGGACGCAAGGGGCAGTGCGACATCAATGGGACCCAATGGTTAAAATCCCAACCCCACCTGAAAGAAAGAGGCTATGGCCGATCGAGCTATGAAGGGATCTATTGTAGTTTTTTTGAACATAGGGGAGACTCTCATCCCATGTGCATGGATGTTTGGAGTTGTACATGTGCAAGAGATACACAATCTCCTATTGATGACCTCTGTTTGGCCATCAATTTGGGGGTGGAAGGTAGTGGATTTGGTGAGCTTGGTGTCCAACAGTGTCCAAAGGATTGACCAAAATGTTTTTAGGAACTTGTTTTCCCGGTTTGATATAATGTTCTGTGGTATCCAAAAATATACCCACACCCATTTGAAAAAGATATTGGTAGTGGCCTCTGTTGTGATACTCTTCTTGTAGGCTGTCAGAATGACCATATTAGAAAATTGATCAACAACCACAAAACCATAGTCATTTCCTTGCTTGGTTGAAGCAAGGCCAAACATGTAGTCCATCGAGATGGATTCCTAGGGAATGTTAGGAGTAGGTAGAGGGGTGTACATGTCTTGCTTCTTAATGGTTGGTTTGGCAATGGTGCAAGCAGTGAAAGACCTGATGTACTTGCTGACATCCTGTCAAAGTTTTGACCAAAATAAATGCTTATGTAACACTGCCACAGTCTTTTCCATGCCAAAGTGTTCTTCCATCCAACTATAGTGAGATTCCCAAATCAACTTCACACCCTCGCTAGTTGGAAACACATAAGGAAACATAAAATGATATTGGAAGAAACAAAGAGATGCAATAATACTCGATTTTTATTAATGAAATGAAATATGTGGAATTATAAAATACAAAGTGAAATGAACTCGCTTGAATGGTGGCACCTTATCTCTGAGAAGAGATGTGACGGCTATGCTCATTTGCAAGAATATGTTTACAATGTGGATCCAAAGGAATTTTTAACATAAATCATAAATGAGAACACCCTAAACATCCAAAACCCTAACCCCAAAATATGTAACACCAAAAGGTTTGTGGGCCTCGATGCGGCTAGTTGATACGTCAAGTTCTTGAGGGTGTAATTTTTGCATACGCTCTCAGCTAGGGCACTCGATATACCATTGGAAAGGTCTATATGAAGAGTACACATTTTGACTGGGTGCATGCTAGATCCTACAAATATTTTTTGGGCCCAAAAACATAAAAAAAATGTCGATTAGGGCCTCAAAACGATCCCGAAAGTTTGGGACCTAAAAAATTGTAAGAAAAAAATGCCAAAATGGAGAACTATTCTTTGAGCTAGTGGAATAGGTGGGTAGCCACCAATATCCACCTCGATAAACTACTTTGAACATGGGGTTGTGCAACCCACCAATTTCAATTTCTCTACTGACACTGAGACTTAATTTGTCAGAGATGCGTGACTTCATAAAGATCGCTCCTAAAACCACTTGTCAAGCTTCAATGTGAGATAGTAAATCCAGAACAATGTCATTTGTTCTTCTAATTACAATCCATGTAAATCCTTGAAAGGACTTGCTATCTTTTGCAACTCCACTTGTTTAGTAATCTAGTGAACAATTAACATTATTTAATATTATGCTATGATATTATACTAAACTAATTAATATTTTTAATATTTCTATGCTATAAAAGGTTGTTAATATCAATTATGGATCTCACTTCTCATATCCTCTTTCTTCTAGTGGCTACTCTTCTCCTCCTCACCACTAAAAATTAGGGCTTGTGAATAAATGTTAATAAATGACATAAGTTACACAATTAATAGCTTATATAGATTCATAAGTTTAAGTATAAGTAATATAGAATATGTTCTCTCTCATCACATCAAATTAAATATAAGTGGACAATCAAGATTAGAAAGCACAATGTTATAATAGTATGTTTATTGGCCAAACTACTTGGGCATTGGGTTTGATGTGAATGGGATCACCCAACCATGTTTCATAATTGGAGAAACTAAATAAACAAGAAATATTTGAGATGTAATCAATTCCATTGGAATAATTAGATATTATGGTACACATCTTCTTTTCTCATGTTTGTTTTTTTATAATAAGAATTGGGTAATTTATATTAGCAAAAATGGTCGTATCTAGGATAACAACACTCTTTAAACATACATAGTTTCTTCACACTTCATACTATTTGTACACATTGAGATCAAAGTACATGGTTTTCTAATATCAGCTGGAAAAAATCCCAATATTTTCCTACTGTTGTGTATCTTGTAAATGACTCCTAAGATACTAATAACTTTAAAAATATATACTAATAAAATGAGTGATGACTTGCAACCTCTTCTAGGCATGTAGTTGTATGCTCTGGATGGTGTTCTCCATTTTCCATGTCTTCCATTAGTTGTATGATGGTGGCTTCATCCTTATGTTCACCTTGCTTTGACATATGTTGGTTAGAGGCCACTGACTAAGATTCTTTGCTAAGATTCTCCACCATGGATTTTAGGAAGTTGGATTTTTCCACGAGAATGACCAATTGTTGTTTGACTTGCACTATAGTACTCTTTTCTAAGTAGAAAACTTAGAGGCTTGAAACAAGGAGTACCTGAGGAGATTCAACATAGTCCATAATGAAAAATCCCTTATTAATGAGTAGAAAACGCATTGTTCCACAACTTGAAAGTGAAGGGGGACATAGCACAATTCCTACACATCTTCCAAGAAACTCAAAAACAGATTTACACTTTCTATAACCAAGAAATATTTCATTGATAATAGTCACCACCATTCTATTGACCAAATTTATCCAATGAGAACAAACTAAAGTAAAACCACCATCAACCTAAATACCAATATTGAATTCTTGGAATTACCAAATAACCAAGAATGCCCATAACCCACAATCAAGGATAATAGCTTTATACCCATAACAACTTCCCTCAAGAATTCAAAGTCAAGAATGAAATGACCATTTTCAGAGAGGAATGCCATATTGATTGCATTTTCCTATGAATCCAAACTCACAAAAGAATTACAAACATAACACTAGTACAAAATGGGTAATTAGTGACTACATGACCAAAACAATTAGCCACACCAATTTTTCTAAAGTTAAATACTACCAAATTTGAGCAATTTTAATTGACACAACTAAAAATGACAAACTTAAACAATGAATTTAGTCTAGGGATAAAAAATACGATTAGATAACAACTACATGAATATGAATTAGTAGTATTTCTATATAAACCTACATATTACTATCTGCAAGTGTACTAGAACTTGTATTTTCTCCAATGGTAGATCTAGTTTCAAATTTATTGCATGCTCATCTTGTTTTAAGATCCCATTATTATGAAAGGGTTGATTTCATCTTCCTGAGTTATCTAGAATTTTTTATTCTTAATTTTCTAATTTCTTGAATAGTCCAAATATTAAGATAGTGACTCCTCAGGAACCCCACACTACCATTCTTCAATTGTATTCATAGAAATGGACCACCCTACAAACTTACAAATTACATAACCACATAACTTGCATTCCCTCATGCTTAGGAATATTATGGTCTTCGTAATCCTCAATTTTATTTATTTTGTTTGTTTATTTACACCTTATCCTAGTTGGTTTGGAGGAATTTTACATGCCTAAGAAGTGCCATATAAATCCTCAAGTTTCAATTTCCTTTTCCATCCACATTGTAACACAATTATTGTTCACCAAAGAAATCCCCTGTGGGCTTGAAAACCATAGGCGTATAACAACTTTACATCCCTTGATAATCATACAATTATGCTTCTTTTAAAACTCTTTGCAGAAACACTGAATGATGATCACAATAATGCAGAGAAATAAATACAGGCACATTCAACATCAGTCACATATATGAGAAACACAGAGACAGATATTTTCCAAGGAAACCCATACAGGGTAAAAACCTCTTTTTCTTTATATGATAAGTAATAATTACATTCTTTACATTATCATACATATGAGCACC
>ML781167.1:302583-318916 GCA_009831015.1 Picea engelmannii | reverse complement strand
AGGGGGGGGGTGAATCAGTTGTTACTGAGCTTAAACAATTATGCTTCTTTTAAAACTCTTTGCAGAAACACTGAATGATGATCACAATAATGCAGAGAAATAAACACAGGCACATTCAACATCAGTCACATATATGAGAAACATAGAGACAAATATTTTCCAAGGAAACCCATACAGGGTAGAAACCTCTTTTTCTTTATATGATAAGTAATAATTACATTCTTTACATTATCATACATATGAGCACCAACTCATAATGAGGCTACAACCTCTATTTAGCAAGCTGCAACTTGCTGAGAGCACCAACTCTCTGTTTTCTCTAGCACCCACTAGAAGGAAGCACCAACTTCCTGGTTTCTCTAGCACCAACTAGAAGGAAGAACCAACTCCCTGTGTTCAAGCACCCACTTGAACCTCTGAGGACAACAGTCCTCCCGAGCACCTCCCAACCACCCTTAAATATTAATTCTTTGTTACTCAGACTTATTACAGTGATATAATGTTCAACAATGGCTTACCAGACTCATCACTGTTCTACTGCATTTGGTTACTCTGTCTGCCTCATTGCCTTCCTGCTCACCTCACTTGTGCTGTCTGTTCTTCTGCCTTTTAATCTCTGTGTGCCATCTCCATTCTCTGCACAGTTCCTCTTCTGTGTTATTCAGCTGCTACACTCTCCTCCTTCTTCACCCCTGAATCACCTTTACCAACATCAATCACAACAACCTCCAACAGCAACAGCAATAGCAACAACAACCTTCTCTTCTCTGTACTGTGTATTTATAGATTCTGTGCACCTTGTGCATGAAATGTTCGCAATGCCTCTGCATACTGACTCCGCACCAAATTCCTCCACCTCTCGAGTGCTCTGTGTGATCATCATCGCGACTCTTCAGCTTCTCTGGTAGTTCAACCACGCGTTCAGCTTCACTGGGTGTTATGCTGAGATTCCTCAGCCTCTCTAGCAGTTTGAGACTCTTCATCTTCTCTGTGACAGTCTAACTCACCTTCTCTATTTTAGTTATCCCGTAGTGTCTTCGAGTCCTCTGGCAGAACCCATCAGTGATTTCTGGCAGTTACACTGTATCGTGCTACAGTTTCCCTCCGATCTTGTTCAAATTCATCTGCACCATTGGATTGAATCCATGGGATCTTACATTCATTTCGGCATTTCGGCACTTTTCTCCGTTGACCCCAAGTCAGTGAAATTTTGATCACTTTCCACATGTCCTATGATTCCATGGTCTAGATCTGGTCTTAATTCAACGACTACGATTGTATCGTGATTTCGCGATTTCGCATATCGCAAATTCTTCTTTGTTTCTTTTGTCTCTCCATATTGCAATTCGCGAAACTCTGACACGGAGCTTTTCTGCACTAGCTCCTTCCTCCACGTGACCATAGGCGGTGACCATTGTCTGCACTAAAAGGCGCTGCGAACTCATGATCTTCATCAACCCTGATCGATAGTCCACAATCTCGATGAATCAACGGTCCAGATATTTTCGTGATCTCGCGTCTCGCTGTTCCTTAGATGGAGGCTCTCGTCACTCCAAGTCACGATAGGCGAGACTCAGAGATGGAGCTCAGATCAACGGTCCACATCTTTTGGTGTATTGACGGTCAGGATCTTATCATGATCTCGCATCTCGCTGATCCTTAGATGGAGGTTCTCGTCACTCCAAGTCGCGATAGGCGAAACTCCGAGATGGAGCTTTATGGTGCTCTGATCTTTCAACACGCGTCCTCTTGATCCAACGGTCCATGATTAAATCGTGATCTCGCATCTCGCTGTTCCTTTGACTTTCCAGTCAGCGACATGACAATCTTTCGCCACATGTCCTCTTGATCCAATGGTCCACGATTAAATCACTATCTCGCATCTCGTGAATCTGGAGATGAATCATCTCGACTCTCCAAGTCGCGATCCACGAAACTCCGAGAGGTGTCCATCTGCTGATGTCACAAGTGGATTGACACGTGTTGAATACTGCCACGTGTCACTCTGATTCATGACTTACATGTGCCTGAAATGTTGAATCAGTCTGACACTTGTCATTACCTGATTGTTCCACGTGTCCCTAGCTGACGTGGTTTGTTGTCATGAGTTGGGTCGATGGTCTAGATCATATTCTCGATTCAATGGCTACGATTGAATCACGATATCGCATATCACGAAATCGGGGTTCTTGATGTCAAGTGACTTTGTCATTTCAAAGTCCCGATCCCCGATGCCTCTCCATTAACTGGAATCAACGGTTCAGATTCAATCTTAATCTGACGGCTCAGATTACATCCCGATTTCACATATCGTGAAATCGGGGTTCTGATGTCAATAATCTTTGACATCTCTAACTCGCGATCCTCGAAATTTTGACAGGGAGTCGGATCAACGGTCCACATAATCCCCTGAGATGGACGGTCCTCCTGCTTTCGGGATTTGGTGAGCCCCTTTTCTCCTTGCACTTTTAAACACCGTGCAGGTTTTCCTCGATCCAATGGTGGTCGGACCCTACGCTCAGATCTTACGTCTGAGATCTATTCTCCTCTTCAACGCCCTCTACTTGTCTTTCTTCAGATCTGATGGCCCTCATACTGTCGGGAATTTTGGATGGGATCCAACGATCAGCAATGCTTCTCGGGCCTTCAATCATTCGATCTTCCTGGACTTGTCTTCTCTTTGCCTGTTGATCATCGCTGCTGTACTGAAGCCATCATCGTTGCTATACTTGCCATCAATGACAAGCATACGCTATCTGTTAAACATTTGCCAACATATGTGTGTGTGTGTGTGTGTGTGTGTGTGTGTGTGTATAGTCATACAATATATATAAAATATATGTATGTAGTCAAGCAATATATATTCAATATATTTATATAGTCATACAATATATAAAACAACTTTACATCGACCGACCCTTGATAGCCATACAATAGTTATACGTCTGTGGCACGACCCTTGATAGTCATGCAATAGTTATACTGTGGCGCGAGTTCGAACCGTTATTTCACAACCAATTGAGTGACATGTATGGATTTGTTGTGAAACTTGGAAGGTTTTAGTTGGCATCAAATGTTTGGCATTGGTGGGAAGGGGGGGTGTTTTCGGGGGGGGAGTGTATGAGAGGATTAGTTTATTTTCTATGTGATTTGGTTGAGGAGATGGGTTTTTGGGGTCAGTCTGAGGGAAGGGGTTTGAAATTTTTGTGTGGTTTGGTTGAGGAGAGAGTTTTTTGGGGTCATTTTGAGGGAAGGGGATTGAAAGTTGAGTACATATTGTAGGTGCCATGGAGAGAATGTGGAGGATTTTGAAAAGGTGGATAAAGAATTCACAATAGACAACTAATTTGGAGTTGAAATCCCCTTCTGCTACAAAATTGGCACAAGTTAGTATAATATCTATTGGTTTTGGGCATTAGATCCACATGTTATTCATGGCTAGGCGTCAATTCCTCTTTTGTTTTATTGAATTTCCTTGTCATTCTTCTAGTAACCCTTCGTTGAACTAGTTGAATTTATTTAGAAGTTGACCCACTTTGCTTCTTTGGTGGCTTTTATGGCTTTGAATATACTCTGTTTCTTTGGTGGCTTTTATGGCTTTGAATATACTCTATTTCTTTGGTGGCTTTGAGTATACTCTATTTCTTTGGTGGATTTTATGGCTTTGAATATACTTTGTTTCTTTGGTGGCTTTGAGTATTCTATGTTTCTTTGGCGGCTTTGAGTATACTCTATTTCTATTTCTTTGGCGGATTTGAATTCAACGGTTCAAGGAATATTGTCCCCTAGGAGGGTTGATTTCCAAAAATTCTAGAAGGGAAGGACTCAAATACATAACATGTAAACATATAACCTTACAAATCTCTGGTGGTAGTTCTACCATAAAATTGCTTGTAGAAGCTTTATTTTCCTTAGCCATCATTCAAGGTGATTCTTGTCTCTTTGGATCCACACTATCATCAGATTTTCTAGTTGAACCAAAGAGGGTGCCCCTCATTCTCGGAATGATGGAAATAAAGGAAGTTGAACTTGAAACAAGTGTTTTTGCATACATCTTTAGAATAATACTCATGAGATTCAAAAGTAGAAGGAATGGTCACAGTACCACTATAAGAAAGAATGTACTAGGACGTTATTTCTTTCACTCTTAGCAACCATTTTCATTTCCATTTAATGAAGAAGGGAATAATTGAAATCCTCATTCACATTTTTTTCAATGGTAATGCAACCTTTTTATTCTATATATTTCAACTCAAATTTGAGCCATATCTATCATTGATCTCATACCAAAAAAAGAGAAAATCCCTCCCCCCCCCCTTTGTTGTCCATGAAACCCATGTCACGGATTTGATCCCTGATGACTTCACAAAAAGCAAAACATCTTTACAATGATGAAATGAAAGAGGATATCTATGCCATTATTTCTAATATTGGTGCTAGTTGCTTGACCTAAATGTGTGTATTTTGACATTGTGTTCTCATTTGAATGCTCAAATTTATATATGGTAGCTTACATTGAGGTATTGATTTTTTTTCTTTAAAATTAAGGTAGATCTTCTTCTACAAGCCTTGAATAAGGGTATCTATACTATCAAAAACACCATCCTCTAGGATTTCCTACTTCCCTCGACCTAGACCAACATAATCAACTCAAATTGTTAGTGGTTCGTATATTTTATCATGTAATGGAAATTGAATATTCAAACCACAAACATGGACTATATTGTTGGACCAAAGTAAACAAGGTCCAAGGGGGTAGGGGGTCTCTAGGGTGTTCATTACTTGTTTGTGTGTGTGTGTGTTAATATGTCCTTGTAATAGGTGCTCAATCCCCATAAAAGTTGTTATAGGGGTAAAGACCCCTCCCCCCTTAAATACCATTGTTACAAGGTTCCATTACCCTATAAAAAAATTGCATACATTCCCATAATAGGGAGTGTGGGCCCACAAGGGCCATGTTATGTAATTCCATTGTCTTTGTAATTGTAGGTAAAGTGGTGGGGATAGATGGTTTGTGTATCATGGAACTAATATTTTTGTTTTTTAGGCCTACAATGGTAATGGATTGTAGGTTTTTTGGGCCTTCTATTCCCAAAACTGACAAAGCCAAAATATCATGTGAACCCATGGAGCTCATTTTCATTTCAAGGATTGCCAAAATATTACTTGTTCTAGTTTCTCCTTTAGGCCACTAGAGCTTCATTTAAGGCTGCATCCACTTGTTATTTATAGATGTACTCATAATATTCACAAGCCAATGATTGAATTCCTTGTTCTCTCTTTTCTCAGTATGGGATTTGATTTCATGGATCTTCTTTGCCGACATTTTCAGAAGTGCATTGGTTGGAATTTTGTGCAAGTAATATCTTTCAATAAAGTATATGGTTTTCGTTTCAGGGTAGTAACTATCATTCAGAATAGGCTCGTCACATTTTTCACACACAATCCCATGGCTTGCACATAGAATTTTGATGATTGGATCACCTATGTTAAGTTCTTCTTAATCACATAAATTTCTAGAAGCTATTCAAAATTATCTAAGAGAGAATTACACCCTTATATATGCTATGAGGATCTCCATCTATGCATATCTATTTATTTTTAACACTCCTCAACCTATGAGTATCTGAACAGAGGTCATGTGATCAATATTACCAATAAATCCTCGACCATGTTAATAATACTCGTTTCCAAATACCATTATGTGGTATACTCCCCGAATTTAGAAAAAGTGGGTAAATATCTTCTCATCCCACCCTTGTATAATTGTTCCAATGTTATTATTGTCCTATATTTTTTAATTAACATACCAATTTCATAATTGAAAGTAGTGTTGGATTACTAAGTGGGGGGGGTGAATCAATAATGAGCAATTTATACCACTTATTAATCCTTTTAACCATAATGTATATTCCTTTAACTTATTCAACAATGTTCATCAGTTCATCATTAATATGTTATTGCATCATATAACATTAACATCCATCAGTGCATAATAAACAATAATAGACACATCCACACAATGCACAGTACACCAGTATTTTACGTGGAAACCCAATGCGAGAGAAAACCACAGATGTGTTTCTTATACGTCTTTAAGAATTACATTCAAGGAAGCACCAACTTCCAATTCTCTAGCTCCAACTAGAAGGAGGCTCCAACCCCCTAGTTTATCAGGCTCCAAATTGAAAGAATCTCCAAACTCTTAGTTTATTAGGCTCCAATTTGAAGGCTCGATCTTTCTTGCATACTCTTTTGTCCCTAATATATATGGCATTGGGAACAACTTGTTCGGAACCACTGATTCAGATTTTGATGAGAATGAAATGAAGATAAATATATAACAAGGAAACACACACATATATTTCAATAAACATGGAGATAGTGAAATACTCAATTTCTATTAATGAAATGAAATATGCGAAACTATAACGTACAAAGTGAAATGAAATCTCTATAATGGTGGTAACTTATCTCTAAGAAGAGATGTGACATATACACTCATTCAAAAAAAGATGTTTATAGTATGGCTCCAAAGGCCTTTTTAACATAAAGAATAAATGATAAAACCATAAACATCCAAAACCCTAACCCCAAAAGATGAAGTGCTAAAAGGTTTGTGGGCCTCGATGGGGTAGTTGATACGTCAACTTCTGATGGCATAAATTTTGCATACGATCTCTGTTTAAGGTGCTCTATATACCATTGGAAAGGTCTAGTAGAGTATTACCCATTCCAATTGGGCCTAGGCCATAGCCTAGTAATAGCGCCTGGGTTCTGCAATGTCAAAAAAATATTGTTTAGGGCCTCAAAACAACCCTGAAAATTTGGGACCTAAAAAACAGTAAAAAAAAACTACCAAAATGGAGAAATGTTCTTTGAGCCAGTGGAATAGTTGGGTGGCCACTGATATCCACTTGGATCACTCCTCCCCCATTAGGAATAAATGGTCTCCATTGTGTTGAGTGCCTCCATCATATGGAGAAACTTCTACTAAATTTGGCCTCGGGTGAGCCACTATCCTTGGTGCAGAAGTTTCCCTACTTTGAAAACTTGATAAAGTTGGATCCTCTATTGGAGAGTGCCCTTAACCCGAGTGTCCATGATATGATAAATTATTTCCCATTTCATGCAGTTAGGGTTGATTTCTTTCAGTGTCAACTACTATTTTATCTCTAATGTGTCCAATAATGGTGGGAAGTACAGCCGAAGGAGGTCCACATTGAACATAGGGTGTAAGCCAAGGAAGGGGGGAATAATTAGCTCAAAATAATTGTCACCCAAAACCTTGGTGATGGTGTAAGGTCCATAGCAAAGTGGATGAAGCTTCCAATGGGGTCCTATAAGGTTCTCTTTCTACAAATGAAACCAAAACTTGTCTCCCACTTGAAACTTGTGCGACACCCAATGTTGATCATGACACTACTTTTACTTAGCATTGGATTTCTGTAAAATATCATGGACCTATTGGTGGATGTGTTGAATAAATTCAATAAACTTGGTGGCTTTTTCATCCTCAGATTGAGCATGGGATGATTCTTCTTATGTGGATTCAAGGGGCATGTGACATCAATGGGAACCAATGATTAAAATCCCAACCCCAACTGAAATAGGCTATGGTTGATTGAGCTATTAAGGGATTTGTTGTAGATTTTATGAACATAGGGAAGAATATCATCCCATGTGCATGGATGTTTGAAGTTGTACATGTGTAAGATATGCACAATCATCCTATTAATAACCTATGTTTGGTCATCAATTTGGAGGTGGAAGGTAATGGATTTGGTGAGCTTGTTGTCCAACAATGTCAAGAGGCTTGACCAAAATGTTCTTAGGAACCTGTTATCCTGATTCGATATGATGGTATGTGGTATCCAAAAATATACCCACACTCATATGAAGAATATATTGGTAGTGGCCTTTGCTATGATACTCTTCTTTCAAGCTTTCAGAATGACCACATTAGAAAAATGATCAGCAACCAAAAACCCACAGTCACTTCCTTGCTTGGTTGAAGTAAGGAAAACATGTAGTCCATCGAGATGAGTTCCTAGGGCCTTTAGGGAGTAGGTAAGGGGGTGTATAGGTATTTCTTCTTAATGGTTGGTTTGGAAATGGTGCAAGCAGTGCAAGACTTGATGTACTTGCTGACATCCTGTCAAAGTTTAGAACAAAAGAAATGATTTTGTAACAGTGACATGGTCTTTTCCATGCCAAAGTGTTTTGCCATCCAACTATATTGAGCTTCCCAAATCAGCTTCACATGATCGCTAGTTGGAAACACATAAGGAGACATACAAATATATTGGAAGAAACACAGAGATACAGTAATGCTCAATTTCTATTAATGAAATGAAATATGTGGAACTATAAAATACAAAGTGAAATGAACTCGCTAGAATGGTGGTACCTTATCTCTGAGAAGAGATGTGATAGATACACTAATTCACAAGAATATGTTTACAATGTGGATCCAAAGGAATTTTTAACATAAATCATAAATGATAAAACCCTAAACATCCAAAACCCTAACCCCAAAATATGCAACACCAAAAGGTTTGTGGTCCCTGATGGGGCTAGTTGATATGTCAACTTCCCAAGGGCATAAATTGTGCATACGTTCTCCGTTGGGGTGCTCAATATACCATTGGAAAGGTATATCCGAGGAGTACACATTCTGACTGGGCCCATGCTATATCCTACAAATATTTCTTGGACCCAACAACGTAAAAAAAAATGTCGTTTAGGGCCTCAAAACGACCCTGAAAGTTTGGGACCTGAAAAACTGTAAAAAAAATGCCAAAATGGAGAAATATTCTTTGATATTGTGTAATAGGTGTTATCTAGGTGGATATCGGTGGCCACCCACCTTTTTTGACTATCTCAAAACAGTTTTCTGGCAATTTTGGCAATTTACTATTTTTAGCAGTTTTTAACTTACATGGCCATTTTGAGGGCCTAAATGAAGGTTTTTCAGGATAGAGCTTCTCAATGATATCCTACAACATGATTTAGGCCCCAAAATAAATCTCCTTGATGATACCTTTCCAACAGGCTATCATACGCCTAAAACGAAGATCGTATGCAAAAGTTACGACCCTGGGAAATTGATGTACTAACTTACCCAAACGGGGCCCACATGTCTTTTGGGCACTTCATCTCCTAGGGTTAGGTTTTTGGATGTCTAGGGTTTTTGGAATTCCTGTTTATTGTAAAAAGGCCTTCAGAGCCTCATTGTAATGATCTTCTTGCAAATGCGAGTAGCTGTCACATCTCTTTTCAGAGATAAGCTGCCACCATTCTAGCGAGTCTTCACTCTGTATTTTTACAGTCTCTGTACATTTATTTGATTAATAAAAATCATGTATTAATCTATCTCTGTGTTTATGGTTGCATTCCTGATAAATTTATGTTATGTTATTGAATATATATGATATCTCTATGCATTTCTTTATTATATCTTCGCTGTCATTTCTTGTCGAAAATAATCCGGATCAGTGGTATCAGAGCAGGCTGTTCTTGATCATTTTTCAGTGCATGTCCCCAATGAGGTCCGAGTATAGAAAGTTATTTTTCGATCTTGTCTCTCTTGAGGAAAATCGCTCTCGCACACCCAAGAAACCCTCAATGGCAGAAGAAAAGAAAAACGACGAAGCAAACGATCCTATAAGTCTATTGTTTGAGAAAGCTCTCACATGACAGAGGGACGAAATGATGTAGATTTTTTCCCACATCCTTCAACGCCTCCCTATAGCATCAAGAACATCTTCTTCAAGAGACCACTTTGGAGGCACCTCATCTTTTAAGGTACAAGTTAATTTTGATATTCCTATATTTGAAGGTCAGATAGATGTGGATGCCCTAGATAATTGGTTAAATCTGTTAGAAGGTTATTTCTTTGTTCACAATTTTTCTGACAGAGAAAAGATCATCTTTGCACTCCTTAAGACTCTCCCCCATGTCAAACGTTTGTGGGAAACTTACTGGGAGCAGAGTTCCATAGAGGAGTTTAGAATATATGGGGTCGAGCCCACTTGGGATTTTTTTGTGGATGCGGTAAAGGAACAGTATTACCCTATTGGAAACTATGAGGACCAGTACATGAGATGGACCACACTGCAGCAAGAGAGGGGCCAAGAAGTTCCAGATTTCACCAATACCTTCCATATCTTGCACACCAAGCTGGGTATCAAAGACTCCGAATGACGTTTGGTTTTGAAATATCGTGGGGCTCTACACAGATACATCCAAGCTGAAATGGATTTTCTGGACATCTCATCACTCGGTACTGCCTATCTGTTAAAATCGAGAAGAAATTTAGGCACTAGAAAAAATGGGAGTTCAGTTCTGCAAATCCGCAACAACCAAAGTATGACAAAGACATCCCTAACAAACAGTCTCCCAAAAAACAGTCCAAGCCACAGGAAAAGAAGGGTCATGGGAAGACAAAGAAGGACACCGAAAAATGGTGTGATTTCCACAAAAGCCCCTGACACAACACCGATGAATGTCGACCAAAACAGTCATTGGTGGCCGAGATCAAATACAAGGAGTCAAACCCTGATTCAAAATCTGATTCCGAAAATACTGGTAAAGGACATATCATTGACGCAGACCCCACTACTATTGTCACGACCACAACAATTCAACCAGAAGAACCAACATATCTTGAAGAGGGGGAGCACCTTTTTAATTCACATATGTGGGTGAAGGGGACCTTGTTTCATTTTATTGTTGATAGTGGAAGCCAGAAGAACCTCATCTCAACAGAGGTTGTCAAACAGTTAGGATTGTTGAAAACACCACACCCGCAACCATACAACATCGGGTGGCTTCACCAAGGATGAGATCTCCGTGTTAGCCAATAGTGTCGGTTGTCATACGACATCCAACCCTTCGAGGATGAGGTATTATGTGATGTTTCCCCACTAGATGTCTGTGATTTTCTATTGGGCCAACCATATATGTGGAGATGGCATGTTGTTTATGAGTCTCGACCTCGTAGTGTCATTGTTACTTTGGGGGGTCATCTCTATAGAATACCAGAGGTAGTTCCAACTATTTTTCCACCGAAAAAGTGTCGCAAGGTAGTATCTCATACTGCAAAATTTAGCTTCTTCACAATCTGTTCAAAATGGGAACAGAAGGATACTGCAACCACTACAGCCTCGCCCCAGGCACCTTTTATCCAACAGAAGCAGGTCGACAAGGTTGCAACAAAGTGAAAATATTCCTTATGCACATTGTCTTCTCATATAGCTTGACTTTTTGAATAGCCTCAGCCTCAACAGGTTCGTGACAGACTTCCACAAATTGAGCATTGTGACGTCTCCAGCAAGGCAAGCAACTCACGAAGATTCAGATTCAACAAATGCATTTTCCTCTCCCTCAGGCACTCAACGCAATGGAGACCATTGATTCCTAAGGAGGGAGGATTGATCTAGGTCGATATTGGTGGCCACCCACCTTTTTTGACTATCTCAAAACAGTTTTCTGGCAATTTTGGCAATTTACTATTTTTAGCAGTTTTTAACTTCCGGGGCCATTTTGAGGGCCTAAATGAAGGTTTTTCACAATCGAGATTCTCAATGATAGCCTACGACATGATTGAGGCCCAAAAATGAATCTCCTTGATGATACCTTTCCAATGGGCTATCATACGCCTAAAACGAAGATTGTATGGAGAAGTTACGACCCCGAGAAGTTGATGTACTAACTTACCCAAACGGGCCCACATGACTTTTGGGCACTTCATCTCCTAGGGTTAGGTTTTTGGATGTCTAGGGTTTTTGGAATTCCCGTTTATTTTAAAAATTCCTTCAAAGCCTCATTATAATAATCTTCTTGCGAATGAACACAACCATCACATCTCTTCTTAGAGATAAGCCACCACCATTCCATCAAACTTGTTTCCGCTGCATTTTATAGTTTTAGCTTATTTCCTTATTGAATACAAAACCAATTTTATTGTATCTATGTTATTTTGTGTTAAGTACCTTTTAATAATCTGTATTCATTTTGTTCCGCTCATAAAATGTGGATCAAGGTGGGTATCCACCAATATCCACCTGGATAAACTACTATGAACATTGGGTGGCACATCCCATCGGTTTCAATTGCTCTATTGAAACTGACACTTAATTTGTTAGAGATGTGTGACTTCATAAACATCACTCCTGAAACCACTTGTCAAGCTTCAACGTGAGACAGTAAATCCAGAACAATGTCATTTTTTCTTCTAATTAGAGTCTATGTAAATCCTTGAAGGGACTTGCTACCCTTTGTCGATCCACTTGTTTAGTAATATTATTCTATGATAATCTAGTAAACTAATTAACATTATTTAGTATTATGCTATTATATTATACTAAACTAATTAATATTATTTAATATTACTATGCTATAATAGGTTGTTAATATCAATTATGGATCTCACTTCTCATATCATATTTCTTCTAGTGGCTACTCTTCTCCTCCTCACCACCAAAAATTAGGGCTTGTGAATAAATGTTAATAAATGACATACGTTACACAATTAATAGCTTATATAGATTCATAAATTTAAGTATAAGTAATCTAGAATGTGTGCTCTCTCATCACATCAAATTAAAAAGAGGTGGACAATTAAGATTAGAAAGCACAATGTTATAAGAGTATGTTTATTGGCCAAACTACTTGGGCATTGGGTTTGATGTGAATGGGATCACCCAACCATGTTTCATAATTGGAGAAACTAAATAGACAAGAAATATTTGAGATGTATCGATTCCATTGGAATAATTAGATATTATGGTATACATCTTATTTTCTCATGTTTGTTTTTTCTATAATAAGAACTGGGTAATTTATATTAGCAAAAATGGTTGTAGCTAGGATAAAAACACTCTATAAACATACAAAGTTTATTCACGCTTCATACTATTTGTACATTTCGAGATCAAAATACATGGTTTTCTAATATCAGCTCGAAAAACTTCCCATATTTTCCTACTGCTGTGTATCTTGTAAATGACTCCTAAGATACTAATAACTTCAAAAAACATAGACTAATAAAATGAGTGATGACTTGGAACCTCTTCTCGGCCTATAGTTGTATGGTTTGGATGTTGTTCTCCATTTTCCATGTATTCCATTAGTTGTATGACAGTGTCTTCATCCTTATGATCACCTTGCTTTGTCATATGTTCGTTAGAGGCCATTGACTAAGCTTCTTTGCAAAGATTCTCTGTCATGGATTTTAGGAAGTTTCATTTTTCCTCGAGAATGACCAATTGCTGTTTGAATTGCACTAGGGTACTCATAACCTTTCCAAATTGTAGAATACATTGTTGCTCATATTCATGAAATTTGGTGATGAGAGTAAGAATGAATGATATGTTTCCATGAACCATTTCTTCATGAGTTCTTAAGATCTTCCTTAGCTATTGTAGGTCATGATGATCCGTGATGAATGCTTGAGATTTTGTCTACAAAATAGAGTCTTGGCTCTTTTCTAAGTAGCAAACTTAGATGCCTGAAAAAATGAGTACCTAGGGAGATTCAACATAGTATATAATGAAAATTCCCTTATTAACGAGTATAAAACACATTGTTCCACAACTTGAAAGTGAAGGGGGACATAGTACAATTCCTACACATCTCCCAAGAAACTCAAAAACAGATATACACTTTCTATAACCAAGAAATATTTCATTGATGATAGTCACCACCATTCTATTGACCAAATTTATCCAATGAGAACAAACTAAAGTAAAACCACCATCAACCTAAAGACCAATATTGAATTCTTGGAATTACCAAATAACCAGGAATTCCCACAACCCAAAATCAAGGATAAGATATTTATACCGATAAAAACATCCCTCAAGAATTCAAAGTCAAGAATGAAATGACCATTTTTAGAGAGGAATTCCATATTGATTGCATTTTCCTATGCATCCAAACTCAACAAAATACTTACAAACATAACACTAGTAGAAAATGGGTAATTAATGACTACATGACCAAAAACATTTTCCACAACATATTTTTAAAAGTTATACTACCAAATTTGAGAAATTTTAAGTGACACAACTAAAAATGACAAACTTGAACGATGAATTTAGTCCAGGGTAAAAAATACGATTAGATAACAACTACATGAATATGAATTAGTAGTATTTCTATATAAACCTACATATTACTATCTGCAAGTGTACTAGAACTTGTATTTTCTCCAATGGTAGATCTAGTTTCAAATTTATTGCATGCTCATCTTATTTTAAGATCCCATTATTATGGAAGGGGTAATTTCATCTTCCTCAGTTATCTAGGATTTTTTCTTCTTAGTTTTCTATTTTCTTGAATAGTCCACATATTAGGATAATGCCTCCTCAGGCACCCCACACTACCATTCTTCAAATGTCTTCATGGAAATGGACCACCCTACCTCCCCTTACTAGTGAAAATTTATTTCCAGTAAGTACCAAGTTGCAACCCTCTATTGCTCTAGTTTGGATCTGGGTCTTCTCTATTCTAGGGTGATCATTAATATTTTGGAAAAGATTTCTATTTTCTTCAAGAATAAATTCCCAAATTCTTGTATCTCTCATATCTGTTCCAGTGGATACCTCTATTCACTACAACATCTACTTATCAGTTTGCAACTCACTCAATCTTTCAAAGTCTTATATTTTATATGGGTGTTTCTTCCTTGGCTCGAATATACACATGCATTCATTTGATTTCTCATTCGCTTCTATGAATTGTGGATATTTAATTCACTTTGTTCTAGTCTCTCTCCACTCTGAGTGAATGTTGCTCTCTTATTTGTGCATCTTGGGTATCTAGGTGATGTTTTCCACCTTGATCTCTTCTTCCACCTAATCCTCAATATTTTCTTGGCTTCTGTCAGACATGAACTCCAATCAAGGATCCAAAATCAAAGGGAAAATCTAAGGGATGTCCTTCTGTTAGGTTTTCCAGTTGACCCTTGCCTCTTCAAGAGATCAAGTCTATCAGCAGTATTAATTGCTTCAAACAACAATCATGCTTATCCATAACTGATCACGTGGATCTAAGCAGTTCAGGTATGTTGGTAGGTGATGTATTAATGGTTTTCATATGTAATTTGGAATGTCATATGAGCTTCCTAATTTATTCATTGAAAATTATTCATTCCACCTCACCAGTCCACCTCATCAATCCCACTTTATCAGTTCCCACTTGTGATATCATGGCCAATACTTCAAGGATTTTCCCTCTTAGTCAAATGCCTGGTGTTTTCCATTAATCAAAACATAGTTACAAGCTTCATGATCACATTATATGAAGTCTTAGCATAATTACAGTCATGGGGGAAAATGGGGTGTTACATTCCCCTCCCCCTTAAAGAAACACCATCCTCGATGTTTAAAACACCATACACACACACACAATTATACAGAAAAAAAATTTAGGTATGCCATTCTCATGGCATCCTCCAGCTCCCATGTAGCCTCATCTACTCCAAAGTGCTTATGTTTCACCTTGACTTGTACGATGGCTCAGTTCCAAAGAATTGTTTCTCTCCTTTCCAAGATGCATTGAAGTTCGGGATGGAATTCTCCCTCTGGTTCCACCTGTATCATAGACCAATCAATAACATGATTAGAATCATGAACATGTTTATTTAATAAAGATACATGGAACACATTGTGAGCTCTAACATTAGGTGGTAATGCAAGTATGTATGCCACTGGCCCCATTCTTTCTAGGAATTCAAATGGTCCACAATAATGAGGGGCTAACTTAGCACATGTACCCATCCTCAAGGAACATTTTGGTTTCATTCGAAGATACACATGATCCCCCACCTTGAACTCTTTATGAGTCCTCTTGCTGCATGCATAGATCTTTTGTCTATCTTGGTCCACTTTCATATTCTTCCTTATTTTAATCATTACCTATTCCATTTCCTTCAACAAATATGGGTCGAGTGTGATCTTGTCCACCAGACTATCCCAATTGATTGGAAATTTGTACTTCCTACCATATAGAACCTCAAATGGGCTCATCTTCAATGATTCATGATAACCATTATTGTAGTAAAATTCTACTAGAGATAGATATTCTTCCCATTGCTTGGGCTAAGGCATAACATGCATCCTCAACATGTATTCTAGCATTATGTTCACTCTTTCATTTTGACCATGTGTTTTAGGATGGTATGTTGTGCTAAATGGTAATTTAATTCCTGAACTCTCAAACAATATTTTCCAAAAGCTTGAATTAAAGTTGACATCTATGTCTAAGATTATGGTCTTGGGAAGACCATCCAATCTGGAAATTTCCTTCATGAAAATGTTAGCAATAT
>ML781167.1:262054-289102 GCA_009831015.1 Picea engelmannii | reverse complement strand
TTTCTTTTACTACAACTGTAAGTTGCATTTGGAATTGAGCATATATAGTGTGTGGTTATCTTTGAAATAAAAGACTTCCCTGGGTTGATAATTTATGTATCACTTGGTTGTTTGAATCAATTAAGCAATTATAGTGACCAACAATATCCTTCATACTTTCTTTCACTATATTATTGATGAAATCTTTCTCTTACCTTATTGAATAACTCATCTTCTTGCAAGAGGGTTTTAATCCTCTACTTGACATCAGACTCTCCTACACTTGTTTCTACTAAGTGTATTGTCTACACACTTCGAATCAGTGCATCTTCCACTCTATTTTCCTTTCCCGTTATGTGTTTGATCTCAATGTAAAACTCACTAATCAACGCCATCCATCTGACATGTCTAGTGTTCAATCCTAGCTAGTCAAAAAAGTGTTTTAATCCACAATGGTCTGTCATTGAAATGAACCTTCTTCCAAAACTGTTATGCCTCCACATATTCAATTCATTCACAATTGTTGTCAGCTCTAGATCATGGGTGACATACATTTTCTCATGCTCATTTATTTTTCTTGACTCATAACAGATCACTTTCCCTTCTTGCGTAAGTACTCCACCAAGTCCTTCTTTTCAAGCATCAATGCAAACCAATAAATATTTTTCAGGGTCTGCAATATTTAAAACAAGGGGCATTGGTCAAAATATGCTTCAATTGTTGAAAGATGGCCTCACACTCTATTGACCATACAAATTTCTTCCCCTTCCTTTGTAGTGAAGTAATGGGGTGTCCAATCTTGGAAAATACCTTTATGAACCTTCTATAATACCCTTCTAATCCCATGAAAGATCTTACTTCTATTACATTCTGAGGGGAAGGTCAATCCATTATTCCCTTGATCTTTTTGGGATCTATTGCCACTCCTTATGCTAATATTACATGGCCTAAATACTGGATTTCCTTTTGAAAGAAATTGCACTTGTTGAACTTAGCATACAACTGATGCTCTCTCATCACATGTAGCACCATTCTGAGATGTTTGTTAGGGACCTAACCCCTCATGTAGGTAAAATAATGTATTCTGATGTAATAAAGGTCAATATTAATAAGGCCTTGCAATAAGGTAGAATAAGTCGAATGTAAGAAGACCTAATAGAAAATTTCGCTTCTAGAAGGATCTTCCTCTAGTTGGTTCTCTTAATAGACATATTTAGTATAAATAGGAGTCGAGGGTATGAGAACCCTAGCTTGGATATTATTGTAATAGAGCTCTGCTCGACTGGAGGTTTCCCCCTCGAAGAGGCAAGTGAACAATGCTCTTAGTAATCAAAGTGCTCTTTCTGGTGTTATTCTATTATCATTTTAGTATTATTGTGGTGTTATTCTAGTTGTATTTTTGTTCATCTGCCATTTCTAGCATTTTATTTTTGTTTTGCATACTTTTTATATCTAGAATATTACAAGCACTTTCCTCGACAAAAATTGTGGGTTAAATTTTTTCAAGGTAGAGACGTATTCTGACGTCTTTAAGCTACAGAGATCTTTCATTACACGCATAAACCCACAGTTGAGGGATTCATACACGCAGAAAATACAAGTGGTTCTTAAGCGCACATATGTTGGCCACCCTTGTAACCCTTGTTGGTACCCCTTCGAGTGGTAGCGCATCAGACAACACTTGTATACGGATCGACCTAGATTTCCAAAAATCCTCTTTAGATAAACCGATCGGCCACCTGACTGCTATAGTTCCACCGAGAAAAACACTTAGGAAGATACTCTCTAGTACCTGGGTAGTCGGGTAGTACAGCTAAGGGCATGGTCTAGCCTCCTTAGTTAGTGCCCTAAGATACTAGGCCGAGTACTACTGTTGGACCCCACACATATATCAGAGAGCTATAGCACAGGGAAAACCCTTTTTTGTAGAACCCTTGAATACCTAACCCTTGGGGACAGAAACAAAAAAATAAAACAAACAAGATCTATTGTCGCGCAACTGTGTTTGAGTTGCCAAATCACTACACATTTTTTCTTGGTTAATCATTTGGGTATTTCATCACTGTAGTATTATTTAGAAAGGATTATAACTCCACAGGNAAAAAAAAAAAAAAAAAGTTTGGAAAATTTTGCACCATTATTTGAGACCTATTCCATTGGATTTATCTCTTCATACCTATAATTTTTCAGCAATTTTTTTGACCCTACCCGCCCCTTTTTAGTTCCCTCGTCATCATGGCCCATACCCGTAGCCAAGACTTGAAAGCTTGCTTCAATACCTTACAATCTAATTTCACTGAGACCCAACAAGAAGTGAAACAGCTTAGTACCAATATTTCCACAATCAATACAAACATGCAGTCTTTCATCATCACCTCAATCGAGGAACTCAAACAAGACATGACTACCCAAATTGAATCTTTCATTTTGATGATCTGCACCAAGCTGCATATCCCTACAAATACCCTTGTATCTGACCCACCTTTTCATATCGATGCTGAAACATCCTCTCATTCCCATAATTTTCAGCCCCATCACTTTCAGCGTGACCTATGCCTTTCGCGGGTGGATGTGACCAAATTTGATGGCTCATTTCCCACTTGTTGGGTAACTCAAATGGAACATTATTTCTCTTTATATGGAATTAAAGATGACTTGTCCAAACTACGGTATGGTTTTCTCCATCTAGATCAAGAGGGTTGGCAATGGTGGCAATGGAGAAAAACTTCCCATCAAGGGTATGTTGTTTGGACAAACTTTGTGGCAGATCTTTATGAACGCTTTGACACCGACACCAACCATTTAGGCTATTTGACAAAGTTGAAACAATATGGCACAGTGGAAGAATTTATAACTTCTTTTGAGTTACTGGATTTTCGTATAGAGGGCATGTCTGATTCTTTTTTTCGAGAATGTTTTATCAATGGCCTCAAGGATGAGATTTGTGTCCATGTCCTCATGGCTCAGCTTCAGATTTGGGTGGAGGCTACTAAATAAGATAAAGAAGCATAACAAGTTGTCTTTTCTCAAAACCGAAAACCCTCCTTTATTCCTCGCACTAAACCAGTAAATCCCACTCCTCCTTCCACTCCACTAAAGATCCAAAAATTGACTAGGGCTGAAATGGTTGAACGCCAGCTCAAAGGCCTTTTTTTAAAATGTGATGACAAATATTTTCTGGGACACAAGTGTAAGGAACAAAATATTTTTATGGCCATCTCGGAGGATGTTGTGGAAGAGGATGTTGAAAATCCCCTTGTGTCTGAGTCACTTGAACCCATGGACATAACGCCTCCCTCAAACCCTCCCGAAGTAGAACTAGTCATTTTCCTAAATGCTCTCACTAGCTTCTCTGCTCCCCAAACCCTGAAGCTAATTGGTTACATCAAGCATAGGAAGGTCATCACTCTACTTGATAGTGGAAGCACCCATAATTTTATTCATCACCACATTGCCCAAGAAACTCATGCTATATCCACGTAATCAATAATTTCCAAATCATGATTTCCAATGGCGGCTCCATGAAATGTGGAGGGCATTGTGAAAATGTGTGTCTCCAAATTGGCGACTACCACCTGAAATATCATATGTTTTCTATTGACATGGGCAGTTGTGACATTGTGTTGGGTGCAGACTGGCTAAGCACTTTGGGTCCCATTCTCATGGATTTCAAGGAATTAACCATGCAATTTGACCAATAGGGCCAAAAATATAAGTTCCAAGGCATCAGTGTCGGTTCACCTTAGATCATTAGTTCTCATTGCATGGAAAATTTACTTTAAAAAAATCATTCTAGAATTATTTCCCAACTCCATGCCATACAAGCAAATGAGACACCCTCTATGCCGCAAGACCTCCAACCCATCCTATCTAAACATCAAGTGGTATTTTCCACTCCCCAGGGACTCTCACCTTCCCATGGTGTTCATGATCACTCCATTCCCCTTATACCAGGAAGCCTTCCTCCCAATATCCGTCCCTATCGTCACCCCTTTCCCCAAAAAATGAAATTGAGAAAATGGTTCAAGAACTGCTTAACGCAGGCATTATCCACCCTAGTACGAGCCCCTACTCTTCTCATGTGGTAATGGTCCTGAAGAAAGAAGGTTCTTGGTGCATGTGTCTTGACTTACGTTCCCTCAACAAACTCACCATTAAAGACAAATTTCCCATTCCTGTCATTGATGACCTCTTGTATGAATTGAGTGGCCCCCAGTTCTTCTCTAAACTTGATATTCGTTCTGGATACCACTAGATCTGTATGAAAGAGGTAGACATTCCTAAGACTCCCTTTATAACTCATGAGGGCCACTATGAGTTTTTGGTCATGCCCTTTGGCTTGTGTAATGCCCCATCCACCTTCCAAAGCCTCATGAAACATGTATTTCATCCTTTTCTCTATCATTTTGTCTTAGTTTTATTTGATGATATCCTCATCTATAGAAAAACCTAGACATATCACCTTTCTCATGTGGACCGAGTTCTCCATCTACTCTCTCAGCACCAACTTTTCCTGAAACAATCTAAATGTTCTTTTGGCGCCTCATAAGTTGATTACTTGGGTTATCTTGTTGGCAAGAACGATGTTAGGGTGGATCCTAAAAAGATTGAAGCTATGAAAGACTGGACTCACCCAAAGACTCTCAAAATATTGCAAGGATTTCTAGGCTTAACAGGTTATTATCGCAAGTTTGTTAAGAATTATGGAAAGATTGTGCCACCTCTAACTGCACTCCTTAAAAATAATTCTTTCACTTGGACTCCAGCAGCTGCTCAAGATTTTCAAACCTTGAAGATGGCCATGTGCACAACTCTAGTTCTGGACCTTCTTGATTTCACAAAGACATTTGTTCTGGAATGTGATGCTTCAGGGAAAGGTATTGGCGTTGTCCTTATGCAAGAGGGTCAACCTTTGGCCTTTACCAACAAACAACTATCTGAACGAAATTTGGGAAAATCAATCTATGAAAAGGAAATGTTGGCTATTATGCATGTCGTTGATTTGTGGCGCCCTTATCTATTGGGGAAACGCTTCCAAATTAAGACAGATCATCAAAGCCTCAAGTATTTTATGGAACAATGCATTTCCTCCCCAGAGAAACAAAAATGGGTGACTAAGCTCTTTGGATATGATTATGAGATCATTTTCAAGAAAGGGAAAGACAATGTGGTTGCGAATGCACTTTCCCGAAAATATGAAGATGAAGGCTCCCTTTTTTCTCTCTCCTTCATTGTAACAGATTGGCCTCAAGCCGTTTTCCAGGAATGGCTATAGGATCCCAAAATTTCACATCTGATACAACAATTGCAGTCCAATTATCCAGTTTCCACAGGGTACTCTTGGCTCCATGACGAGCTTTGATACAAAGGCCATTTATATTTAAGTAAACATTCACAACTTAAATCCACGGTGATTTTTGAGCTTCATGCTACACCCACAACTAGGCACTGCGGGTTTACCAAAACCTATGATAGGGTCAAATGTTCCTTTTTCTGGGATGGTATGAAACAAGATGTTCATAATTTTGTGGCCAAATGTGATGCGTGTCAATGCAACAAGGGTGAAACAGTCAAATCTCCTGGCACACTACAACCGCTTTCGATTCCACCTTCTATTTGGAGGGATATCTCTATGGATTTTATTATAGGCTTACCTAAATCAGGAAATAAATCAGTCATCATGGTGGTATTTGATCGCCTTTACAAGTATGCTCATTTATGTACTCTTCAACACCCATTTACAACATCCACGGTGGCTCAACTTTTCATGGATCAGGTCGTCAAGCTTCATGGCATGCCGCATTCTATTGTTTCTGATCACGATCCAAATTTCACCAACAATTTTTGGCAATAACTATTCAAGATACAAGGCACCCAATTGCATCTCATCACAACTTATCATCCCCAGATGGATGGTCAAACTGAAGTTGTCAACAAGTGTTTGGAAACATATTTGAGGTGTTTTGCATCAGAAAAGAAAAACTGGTGGGCTCAATGGTTACCCCTAGCTGAATAGTGGTGCAACACTTCATACCATACAACTACCCTCATGACTCCTTTTGAAGCGATATATGGACAAAATCCACCTTCAGTTCTCTCATATTTACTAGGTGTCTCGAAGAACCAGGCGATTGGTCAAATGCTTACAGTTCGAGAGGCTATTCTCTGTACCCTCAAAGAGAATTTGGTTATGGCCCAAAATCACATGAAGCAACAAGAAGATCAAGGTCTCTTTGAACGTCAATTTGCAGAAGGGGATTAGGTGTTTCTTCAACTGCAACCTTACAAGAAAAATTATCTCAAGGTCGACCATTGTTAGAAGTTGGTGCCCATATTTTATGGTCCTTATACCATTCTCAAGTGTGTGGGACAGGTGGACTATCAATTAGATTTACCTAGTCATTCTAAGCTACATCTAGTTTTTCATGTTTCATTCTTAAAGAAGGTGATTGGAACTAAGTGCCAAACTCAAACCAACCTTCCCAAGTTGGACAAAGAAGGATCCATTTGGCTACATCAACAAGCAGTGTTGGACTAGCGTGAGTGTCTTCTGTGTCAACAAACTATCAAGGAAGTGTTAGTCCAGTGGAAAGATACAACTCCAGCAGATGCCACTTAGGAACCAACTACCATTTTGCAACAATTTCCACATCTCAAGCCTTGAGGACAAGGATGTTTTTAAGGGGGAAGACATGTTAGGGAGCTAACCCCTCACATAGGTAGAATAATGGATTCCTATGTAATAAAGGTAAATATTAATAATGCCTTGCAATAAGGTAGAATAAGTCGAATATAAGAAGACCTAATAGAAGCTTTCGCTTCTAGAAGGATCTTCCTCTAGATGGTTCTCTTGATAAACATATTTAGTATAAATAGGAGTCAAGAGTATGAGAACCCTAGCTTGGATATTATTGTAATAGAGCTCTGCTCAACTAGAGGTTTCCCCCTCGAAGACACAAGTGAACATTTCTCTCAGTAATTGAAGTGCTCGTTATGGTGTTATTCTGTTATGATTTTAGTATTATTGTGGTGTTATTCTGGTTATATTGTTGTTCATCTTCCATTTCTAGCATTTTATTTATGTTCTGCATACTTTTTATATATGGAATATTACAATGTTCTTCATGTTCTTCTCTAGTATTGGTATACGCCAAAATATCATCAACAAATACCAAGAAATACTTATTTAAATAGTTGTTTAGAACACTATTCATTAGACACATGAATGTGTCTAGTGCATTCATGAGCCCAAATGGCACCACTACAAACTCATAGTGTCCATACCTTGTTATAAAGGTTCTCTTGTCGATGTATTCATATTTAATTATGACTTGATGATATCCATATCTCAAGTCAATCTTAGAGAAAACTGCATCTCCTCTGAGCTAATCAAAGAGGTCGTTAATTATGGGTAATGGATATTTATTCTTGATGGTAATGTTGTTCAACTGTCTATAGTCAATACATAATCTCAATGTACCATCCTTCTTCTTTACAAACAGAGCTAGTGCTCCCCATGGGGATACACTTGACCTAATGTAACCTTTATCCAACATATCCTTTAGTTGTACCTTCAGGTCCAACAATTCTAGTGTACTCATCCTATAGGGAATGTTTAATGCTAGTACCACTCCAAGAACAAGATCTATTGAAAAATAAAGATCTCTCTTGGGAGGTAGTCTAGGCATCTCCTTTGGGAACAGATCTTTGAACTCCCACAATACAGGGTGATACTTGACCCTCAGCTCCTTTCCTTCTACTGAGTTAAGCACTTGTATAGAATACAAGGGGAATCCTTTCTGACTGAGCTACTTAAGCTGCAACGTTGATATCTGTCTAACCGAAACTAGCTTCTGAATGCCTTGCAAAACTTTTTCATTGCCTCCTTCATCTTTGCATTCAAGTTTTTCTCATAATAATTTAATTTTTCCTTGTGAGTAGCTAGCCAATCCATGCCATGAATCACATCGTATGATCCTAAAGGTAGGATATTCAAGGATTATTTATTCTACAAACCACTTATATCAAATGGACAAGCCTCTATCATCTCTACCACCTTTCTCTTAGTTCCTATGACTAACTAAATAAACCATGCCCTTGCATGTTTCTTTTTTTGTAAGGAACATGCTTCAAAAAATTGAGGTGAGATATAAATAAGGTCAGATCCACAGTCAATTAAAATAGAAATAGGTTTCTTTGCAATTATACCTTCCAAATCCACTACTGAATTTTGGTGGTCTGCTTTCCAATTCTCAGAAACTTCATATATAATGGGCATGCTTCTAGCCATATCATTGAAAATAGAATCTTCCTCCACATGATAAACTATATTAATGTCTTTCTATCTGTGAGGACAAATCCTAAACATGTGTGGTTCTCCACAACCCCAACACTTTAGAGGCCATTTCTTGGTTTCCTCTTCTCTTTCTCTTTCTCTTTCCCGCTCTGCTGGCCTATTTCCACTTTGAGATGGGAAACTTTGTTGATGCACACTTCTACTCAGTTGAACAAAATGAAAACCTTTCTTCTGATTCTTGTATGGGGATGATTTGAATCCCTTTTTATGGAATCCACTCTTATCCCTTCTTTTCAAATCCTTAGAAGGCTTTAGCTTATGCCTAGACTGATCATAACAACATATGGTTTTCCTAATAGTGTCCTCCAATGTCTTTGTCTTATAAAATTCAATTCTTTCCTGATAGGACCATGATAACCTACTAAGAAAACATTGTATCCTTTCTTTATCATCCTTGAGGTAAGGGACATACCTCAACAAATCCAAAAATATTTTAGCATATGCATCCATAGTAAGTTGTCTCGACTTATACTCATATAATTCCTTGATTTTGTCATCGTAATATTTATCTGATAGGTAATCCTTTCTTAAGTAATTCTCAAACTGCTTCTAGGTTAGATTTATCTCTTTCATTCCTTTGACTTCCTTGAGGTCTTCGCACCATATGGAATCTCCTCCATTTAGATTGAAGATATAAATATTTTCTTTTGTATTGTCTGAGTAATTATGTACTCGAAAATACTTCTTCAAACCGAACAACCAAGCCTGGACTTCTTCTCCCTTCTTGATTTTTCCATCAAAGGTAGGTGGCTTATCCTTCTTAAATTCTTCGGTTATATAACTTTGTGAATATCTCTTATTTTTCTTCCTGGGGACACTTAACATAGTGTCACTTCTGGACAAATCCATAGAAGTAGACTTCCTACTAGATGAATTTGTGGAAACACTTCCATCAGATCTATATTTCCTTGCATCCTGATGCCTTTTCTTGGAAGAACTCCTTCCTACGTTGATATGGGATAATCATGATTTTGGGTATCTTAAGGGTTTTTCAACTTCTCCAACTATTGTAACTCTAGATTACTGTGACCTTGCTACAAATACTTCTTAATTTCTCATATGCTCTGTAGTAGTACTGCATTCAAAATTGTTGCAAGTAATATTAAAAACTTGTTATATAAATATGTAACTAGTAGGTGGGACCCCATAGGAAGAGAAGATTGAAAGCTAATGTTCCAATCTGCATCCAAGTTTGAAAATGAGAATATGTACAGTCTTAGTTTTCACCTTTGTTTTAGTTGTGCATAAAAAGTAAAAGATCTTACTCACCAGGTTTAAAAGGTGTCTCAAATCAATGCATCCATGATCATCAAAGTATATAAAGTTAATATGTTATGGTGATTTCAAATGCAAAAAACATTTGATATATTATAAGTTTATATCATTTCGTGACAATGTATTCATGGCATGTATGTATTGATGGTTGTTGTTTTTGGGTTGTTTACACTTACAAAAAAATTTGGTTACATATTTATCATCACATGTACAAATTACTTGTTAAAATATTATAAGTCTTGTCTCTACAATTATAAAAATGGTTCGATTACACTGCAATATTCGACATGCAATGGTTAGATAAAGGGTATTCAAACTTCATGTTACAAATGTTGCATATTCAAACTTCATGTTGCAAATTTTGCATACTATATGGAGTATCGAGATCATACCATACCATAACATACACAAGTTACATTGCAAGGGTGGTGACATGGTGCTTGTTTGGATTTACTTCTCATTTTATGATTTCTTGCCTTATTCGTTAATTGAAAAGTGGAAGTTGACGTGGTTATGGTTGGTGGTTGGTATAACTTTAGAGTAGTTTTGTATTCAATCTGCAAGGACATGGGCTTTGATACCCACATCCCGCATCTAGGATTGCCACCTTTTCACCTTCTTTTGGATTTTCATTGTTATGTTGAAGTTTTTTCTAAGTCATGGTCTAGTTCTAGAGCTCAACCTTGGTAGTTTTGGAAATTGTTGCACTAGTTTCTCAGGGATATTTGAAGTGCTCGAGAAAGGTATGTTTTCTTTAGCTCATTTTTCATCAAACACATGATTATTTTTCAATAATAATTGCAAAGGTAGATGTGTTTGGGTTGTTCATATGAGTGTGCTATTTTCAATCTCAAATTAGTCCTAAATACTTCCCTCTGCAAGAATTTTTATCTATGGTCTTCATATACCCACTCTGTATAGTATGACTATGGTTGAAAATATTTTTGTTAAATCTAGGTTTGAGTTTGGCTATTCACTGTAAAAACAAATGATGGGATACAATTCAAATAAATACACCTAGTAGACACTGTCTTTAGTTTTTGAAATGTTTGATCTATGCCTTTGGTCCAACCCATGTTTCTTTTGGTAGCTATATTTTCTTTCTTTCTAGCTCTCCTTGTTATGAAGCCAACATTTTGTGATATCATCTTGAACAACGTTTGAGTTTTAAAAATGGTTTTTACTCTGCATGCTAAAACATTGGAGTTATAAGGAAAATCATTAGTATTTTTGTCAGATGTAATAGCATCAAACTAAGAACTTTCAACCTGTACATATAGAGGGTTTTGATAATGCAACTATGTTCCAGTCATATCATTTTCTATATGAAATATCAACTGCTTATGTTTACTGTATTTTCAAACTTTATATTTGAAAACCCTACATGCAGTTTTGTGATAAAGTTTTCATGCCTCGACTCGAACATTGGTTTCATAAAATATTTATTTAGCATACTTCATATTTTTCAATTCAATCCATTGACATTATCACACCTTGATAGCTTGAGTTATAATTTCTTATTTGGCTAGCTTTGATGTTGGTTCTATTGCTCTGAATTTAGAAGTCATGACTTGAGGACAGTTAATGCATATGTATGTTAACAGGGTCATATTAAAAGTTGAATTGAATGGATACCCAGTTCCAAATCCTCTTTAACTATGAGATATTTATACACAAATTTTGAAACCCTTACACTAGAAATAGGGTATGAATGATATGAAATTTCATAAGTATGATTTTGAAAAAATATTGTTGAAGCAACAAAGTAGTTCACCTATGTTTTTTTTTTATACACTGAATTATTTTGGTCATACAAAATTGGGTCGATTATAGTCTCAATGATTTTGGAATGATCAAAAGTTGGTTTTGAAACATTAGAATTATGGAATTTTATTTTCATATTGTTATAAGTTTATAAAAATGAATGTTGGATAAATTAAAATCTTTTGTTGCTAGTTTATATGACAAACTAAAATTGTGACAACTAATCACGTGACGAGATATATGTCAAGTTATTACTTTTCCATTTCAAAACTTGTTGGAGTTAATTGTTGAAATAGTAGAATAGTTTGGACATTTATTTCTAGGCATGTTGATGTTAAGATTAAACATGCATTAGAACTGCGAGTATTTGTATATTGCCAAGGTTACAATTTTAAAGGAGTAAGAAATATTTTATACAAAGGACCAAATCTATAATTAGTTCATTTACCATACAACATTCCCTAAATCCAAAAATCATGTATCATTTGATTTTCAATCTTCTCTCCCTCTGTGGTATAAATTAAAAATTATTTTCAATTTAAGAGAAAAGATTGTTGGCAGCCAATTCACATTTTTATACTACCCTTATAAGCTGCCTACACCAGTGTTTTGCAAACCTTGATTTTCGACGCAATCTTTGCAATAAAACGACACTATTATTTCATGCGTTCGCACACTTACCTTTGTTCTCCTTTTCATGACTGCAAGCATGAAAACTTTGATTTCGAAGTCATATTGAAATCGTCACTGGATTGTTATGATCGCTCTTGTCTATATGCTCATTGCGTTTCCAATTTACTTATCGTTATATAGTTGGCAAGACTCCAAGATCTCTACTCATTTGGTATTCTTTAATTGTTAATATGACTTTGTTTTTACAAGACTGTGATGATATTCTTATGATCAAGTTTGTGATGCATTGGTGGTTTGATTTCTATGTTCTTTCATTGATTTCTTTGACACATTAGTTTCATGAAAACATTGACGTTGTGGTTAGACCCTTGCTATAAATCATTTCATACATATTTGACATGATCGAACCCTTGGTGTTGATTTCGAATCATTATTTTGGTTTTAAAAATATGCTAAAACTATTGCTCGTGCAAATGTTTAGTCCACTTACCATAGATTTCATTGATTGTTTGAATGGCATGGTTTTTAACATATCCAATAGTGATTTGAATTGTTATATGCGTCGTCGGTTGTACTGTGGGAAATGATTTTTTTGCATGGGCTAAGCTAACTCCACCACCTTCGCACATTCGGTCATTAATGCTTTTCCCCTATCCCGGGTTAACTCTGTTGTTTTCGGGTAAGCTCATGAGCTATCGACCCTGCGTATACTCTATTCGAACCCTTGCCCAAGCACCATGCTCACGATGTGCTCCTGTCTATGGCACTGGTGGTGTGCATAGAGCCAAACGGTAGCCAAACTCTGTTACTATTCGATAATGCCCGTAAGGATTTATAAAATGGTGGTTGGCTGGTGTTTATACAGAGGTTCGAGGGTTTCAATCTTTCAGTTGCCCAACAATTCGCCCTCACCTTTGACGGGTGTAGGGCTAAAGTTGGAGACATACAGCTCGAGCTCAATGAGGAATTCTTAAGTTCGACTACAGGATTGTCGGCTAAAGGCCAAAGGTGGTTTAAAAATTCCAAAGTTGATAAGGTGTCGTGGCCATTACTTTTCACATCAAGAAAGAGTGTTTCCTGTGATAAAGGTATGCCTATTTCTACCCTCAAACCCAGGTGGCACGATCTTTCGGTAATTGTGAAACAATTTGTGACCTGTGAAGGGCGGTATGGCTTGGTATTTCTGTATCACCTCCGGTTATTGATGAATTTCATAGGCTACCCTTTGAATATGCCGCATTATTTCTTGCGTAGTCTTTACAATATGTCTAAAATATTCAAGCGTGAGAAGGATGATAGCAGCCTTTTTCATCACGGCTTGATTAAACTCATCATCGTCCACCATTTGAGCCTTCATGGAAATAATTGGCAAGCCTTCCTATCAAGGAATGGCTTTGCCAATCCTGAGTCTGCTCAAATCGACAAGGTTGTGGTTATGGAGACATTGGCCAGGCCAGCTGTGCCATTTCATATCCTTCTACCCCCTTCCAAACCCTCGGATTGCCCTGACATCGACCTACCCGACATCATAACCAACCCGTGTACAAAAGACAAGATTGAGGCCATTAAGAAGCCGGTGAGTAAGAAAGACATAGGTAACAATGCTGTCAATAGTAAAGGGAAGAAAAATGCTCGATTGATATCGAGATTTGCCCGAAACAATCCTAAACAGAACATCGACCAAAATCCCATAGTGTTGAGCGAGGACTCGGACTCCAATATTGAGCGTTTCCTAACTGAGGAGTACCCCTATTCCCATGGCCTGTGCTCTAAGAAAACCTATGACTATGTCTCTAACTTACCCCCGTGCCTCAAAAACGATCCTAACTACCCAGGAATCAAGCTGCACAGGGAAACCCTTGGTAATCTAAACAAACACTCGCCTGTGATGCCAAAGCCCGAGCAAACATCATGCATCCAATGTAATGCCTGGCTAGAGCGTTATTACATCGGCGTTCCCCTGTTGCAATCAAATATCAAAGCATTAGAAGAACATGTGACAGTGCTGGCAAAGGAGAACGATAGGCTACGGACCAATGAGAAGAAACACAAAACCATCGATTCAATTATCTTCAGAAACGTCGAAGCAACATCGGCCTTTGTAAATTCAAAATTATCATGACCAAGTTGTTTTCTGATTGTCCAGGTATGAATTTTGATATGAATTTTGTTTTTTGAGTTGATATAACCGATTGGATTTGCTTTCAATAGCTCTGTTCATTTTGATTCAAAATGATTCTGTTACTTTCGTTTTACTAAAATAATTTCGTTACGAATCATGAATGGGAAATTTGTTTGCTAAATTCGGACACGGCTATGTTTTGATTTTGCATAACGATTGTGTCGATCTTAAATCGGTTCAATTTGTTCCTGTTTGATTTGATTCACAAACAATGCTACGTGCCTCGATTAGCACAGTCGCTTGCACAATATGATGGATTCAAAGTTAGTTTGGATTTAAACGATCTTGTTAATTTCAAAAAACGATTTTGTTAATGGTTGAGGCAACATAAACTATTGCATGAATGATTTGTTTAACTGGTTATAATTTGTGTCAATTGAAATAGGTTCATGAAAATGATTTCATTGCTTTCGAATTATCTAAGAGATTCTCTTTACCCTGAATTGGTGATAACAAATGTTGAACATAGTGCATGTATCTTTGTTACCATTCGGTTGACCATGATTTCGTTTGCTCTCAAATTAGCATAGAAGTTTTGATTTGAATAATTCATTTGATTTCCAATTAGCAATCAAATATTTGTTTAATAGTTTGAATATAATTCTTTAAGTTTTGGATTGATTTTAAAACGATTATGTGCTCAAATTAGACCAGCTACAGAATCACAAGATTCTGTAGCTAGTCTTAAAAATTAGATTTTTGTCAATTTTATCAATAAAATATCCTCTAATCTTGTCTATTCTTGTCCTCTTACAGGTGCATACGAATTACAATAATCAATTGGGCATGTTGTAGCAATTTAGGAGATACTTTTGTGATGTAGTTTTTGTTTTAAGTTGTTAGCTTGAGTCAGAAATAGAGACTTGGGATATTATCCCCAGATTTTTTGTAAATTGTTTTGATAATTCCCACAGAGATGTTTTACCCTGTGGGAAGTCTTTAAATACTTGTTATTTTTTGTAAAAAGAGCATGATCACTGTGGAGAGAACCAAACTATGGATTTATGATTCAGACTGAGATGAAAGTTGATGTCTTGTAACAGCTTTCACTTTCAATATATGAAACTTTTGTTTCAAGTTTTCTGCATATCAGTTTGCAATTAATTATCGACTACTTTAGCTATTATGATTCATTGCATGTTGATGTGATTTGATTTATATATTGTCCATATCTGATCTCTCTTATTTAAAAATACAGCAATCACTTTATTTCAATTTAATGAATACAGGTTTATCTTTTTCATTAATTGAATTGTTTTGCACAAATTGTTGCACACAGATTTATCTAATTGTGATGGTTTGTAAATCATAAAATTGTTGTAATATTTTATGTCTTGTTTGTCCTGTCGTTTATATTTGAAGAGCACAGCTACTTCTTGTTTACAAGAAGCTCATGGATAATCTGGTGCGGGTTTCCTCCCACCGAACAACTGAATCAACTGTTATACACAGGACAAACCTGAAGCGTTACTTCAGGTCAGTTTGCCATATGTTGTTTAATAGTTAATTTATTAGTGTTTTTTAAGTAGTTTAGACAGATATATATATATAGTTTAGGTTCTTAGTTAGGATTATTATTTTAGTTGCTTAGCTTAGATAATTTTTCAGTTTATTTCTTTCTCATAAAATTATAAAAACAAAAAAAACAAAAAAAAAACAATAGTTTTGCTGTCTTAGGATAGTTTACAAATGATTTTTGTAGGTTTTCATTTAAATCTGTAATTTGTAAATATTGTACATTTGTGATTAAGATCTGATTCTGTTGGTAATTGAACATTTAATTTTATAGAATTATAGTTGTATAGTTTAGGTAATAGATTGTACATATGTATTTTAGATTTATTATTTAGTTTGTTTTTATTGTTTTCATTTAGATTAGTTCCTTAGTGTAGTTTTCTTTTGTTTTCCTAGGACTTAGATCAGCTAACGGAGCCACTAAACCCGTCAGAGTGGGTCATCCCAAACAACTTGGGTTATTTAGACAACCCCGGACTGGATCCACTCTTCCAATTGGCAAGCATTCAATTTCACCCATCAACAAATGGCACTAGAAGGAGGGCTTGAAATTTATTAATGGCACGAGGCGGTCGCAAGACTCCACCACCTAATCGCTCACCTATAGTGACAAGAATTCATTGGAACGACAACATCCCCCCTCAAACAACAACCACATCAAACGACGATCCACAGATCACAGTTGAGCCAGCAACCCCAAATCCTACAGGTGGTGACATACAAGAGATTGTCCGCCAATCTCTCATAAGAACACATAGTGCCTTAGCTCGTTTGAGGCAACCAAATCGACCTTTGGAAAAACCTTTAGATTTCTTTGATATCAGAGAACAAATCGAAGGCACTAACCTCACTGTGAACCCTACAGATCCAATCCTCACTCCTGTTGTAGGAGGATCTGGAATACCTCCCTCACCACCTCCATCATCTCCTTCTTCTTCGGGAGGAGAGTCCTCTGACGAAGGCAGTTCCCCTTCTCAGCCTTCCACACCAACTACACCAATGGCCAACCAGAATAACCTTTCTAGACCTTGGATCGACCAGGATGCGGTAGTTGTACCTGGAGATCAGCATCCCTTACCCAAACATCCGGAGAAGTGGCTTCCCAAGTTTGACCCTGACTCTAAACAGATCGCAGAAGATCACATTAAAAAATTCATGTTAGCCATAAGACTCCACAATGTCGAGCATGAAGACGTAGTCTGTAGGTTGTTCCCCTATACTTTCGAGGGCAATGCATCTACATGGTACTTTTCCCAGCAACCCCATACCATCGTGTCTTGGGAAAAGTTCAAGTCATGCTTTTTGGAAAAGTTCGGAGATGATAAGTCACCGAAAGTCCTAGTTATGGAGCTTTCTAGCTTAAAAATGAACCCAAAAGAGAAAATTAAAGACTTTAATCAAAGATTCTTAACACTTAAGAACCGAATCCCTACAGATTCCATGCCTACCAAGAATCTTATAATAGCATACTATACTAAAGCCTTGCATCAAAGTATAGCTATTTGGGTTAAATGATCTAAGAAAGCCACATTGTTAGAAGCCTTCGAGGAGGCCAACCAGATTGAAAAAGACATACTTAGTCTTAAAGACTCTACTAGCAACGAAACAGAAACTAGTTCATCTTCCAAAAAGAAGATTGAAATCCTCCCTAGACCTACTCAAAGTAAAACACAACCTGAAAGCTATGATTTAGAAAACTTAACTAAAGTCATTCAAAAACTGTCAAATCAAGTTATAGATTTAAAAAAAACAACCGAAGAAGCTTCGTCGAGCAAAGGGCCTTACAAACACCCATTCAGGAAACCTTTTCCCACCAACCGACCTAATCCAACTACTAAGGGTCTTAATCTAGAAAGTTTGCAATACGCCCTTCAAACAATTCTAGAAGCCCAGGATAACTTGATTCCTCCTGAGATTCCTGAGGAGGTTGTCGAACAAGAGACAGTTCAAGAAGAAGAGTCTTCTCCAAACATTTTTGGACACTTCTCGGATAGCATTTTTCAAGCTAACTTCGAGACAGTACATCCCTATAACACTAGGAGTAAGACAACAAACAAACCTTCTGCCGAAAACACTATGACTTTGCCTCCAAAGCAATCTAAACCAGCTGAGACTAAACAGAGTCATGTAAACCCCAACTTAGATTATGATTTAGTTGAAGATCTTAAAAAGTTAAGGGCTAACATTTATGTTTATGAGTTATTGAAATTTCCATTTCTGCTACAAAAAATGTTACAGAATATCGGAGAGAATGGTAAAAATGGTAATTCAAGCAGTAACAAGGTTGTGTAGAACAAAGTTCCTCAGAAGACTTCCATTAAGAATAATCTTGATCCTCACGATAAAGGAAGCCTTCCTGTAAATAATGTAAATAATAAAGTAGCTTTAGAAACTACGAGCAAAAAACCATAAGCTACCACACTTAGTACTCGCCTAAATGTACTTCCATTTTTGTTAACTTTCGAAATCTTTAATAGAAATGTGCACAATTGTATGGTAGACTCAGGAGCATCATCCAATGTGATGCCATGGTCTGTGTGTCAGAAGATTAACACTGAAGTTGAACCATCCACTTTAAAAATCATCCAACTTGATCGAACCAGTGTTAAAGTTATAGGCGAATTAAGGAATGTGCTTATAAGATTATCGTCTAACCCCAAGGTTCATCAAGTTATTGATATTATTGTTGTGGATATTCCAGAAGTGTATGGTCTGTTTTTAAGCAGGGATTGGTCGGAGCAGCTACCTGGCTATTTCACGACAGATTGGTCTCACCTGTGGCTTCCAGAGAACGACAAGCCCAACAAGATCAAGGTAAATCATGAACGCTACCTTAAGTTCACGGTCACAGATTTGAATGATCCCAATGAACCATTTACACCTTTTGCTGATTCACCTGAAATACAAGGGATGGATACCTTTTTCGGCAATTTCATGGCCGAGGCTTCAGCTATCACCAACCCAGAACAACAGTCCGAGATTGTAGCATATGTGCAGCCAGCAGCTTCTACACAACGGTCTCATGCACCCGATAAAAATCAAATCTGGTCTCTTTATTTTGACAGGTCAAAGTCCAAAGAAGGAGCTGGTGCAGGCTGCATTATTATTGACCCCTCAGGTAACAAAACCCTGATCGCATGTAGGTTAGAATTTGAATGTACTAATAACACAACAGAATATGAGGCTTTACTGCAAGGTCTCAGAAAAGCTTTAGACATGAACATTCAAAACTTGACTGTCTTTGGCGATTCCGGAATCATGGTTAGACAGGTAAGAGATTCTATCCACTGTCTGTCTCCACATCTTAAAAGATACCAATCCGAGGTATGGAATTTAATGAATAAATTTTCTGCTTTCAATATAAATTCTATTCCTAGATTGAATAATTTCGAAGTTGATCTATTAGCTAACGTAGCTTCCAAACTCTTTCCTGCAGAAGGCTTGTCCCCAGACGCATTCTCCATCGAACTGTTGTTCAGGCCCTCCCTTCTTGACAACATCACAAATTGGAGAGTCTTCGACGATGATCAACAAATTATTATCTTCATGCATATGGAAGAAGCTTTTCAAGGCGCGGTGATAGATGAATGCACTCACGACGACAATTTGCATGATTTCACTGTAATACCAGATCTGAGAACTCTTGAATCTTCATCGGACATGGTAAATTCGATCCCTAAATCTGTAGTTAGATTAGAGAAATTTTATGATCTTCAAGATAAATTCAAAAAGTCGATCAACTGTAAAACTAACAGTTCCTCGTTATCATATGAAAAAGTAAACTTAGGAACTAATGACAATCTGCAGTGCATTAATCTAGGGGTAGGATGTTTTGAACGAGAAAAATCTTCATTTATTAAATTGTTCAAAGAATTTAAAGATGTCTTTGCATGGACGTATGATGACCTTAAAACTTTCGACCCTAACATCATACAACATGTCATTTCCACGAAACCCCAAACCTCACCCTTTCAACAAAAATTGAGAAAAATGCACCCTAAGCTCGAACCGACCATCAAAAAAGAATTAAATAAACTCCTGAATGCTAAGATAATTTTCCCTGTTAGGCACACTCAATGGGTTTCTAACCTTGTCCCTGTCTAGAAGAAAAGTGGGGAAATCCGACTATGCGTCGATTTCCGAAACCTTAACAAAGCGTCTGATAAAGATAACTACCCTGTCCCACCCATGGAACAGATCCTTCAACAGGTATCTGGTTCTGAGAGGCTATCTTTATTGGATGGTTTCTCGGGGTACAACCAAGTCCTGATGTCTCCTCCAGACCAACTTAAAACTACCTTCCGCACTCCATGGGGCACCTATGCTTACAGGAAAATGCCCTTTGGATTAATTAATGCCGGTGCCACTTTCCAGAGAGCAATGGACATCACTTTCTGAGGCTTAATCAATCAGTCCATTGTAGTTTACTTAGATAATGTTGCTATATTTTCCAAAAACAAAACCGATCATCTAGCTCATTTAAGAGTCATTCTACAGCGATGTTGTAAATACGACATTTCTTTAAATCCTAAAAAATCTATATTCGCAGTAGAACAAGGTAAACTCTTAGGATTTATTGTGTCAAGAAAAGGGATGATTATCGACCTCGAAAGGACTCAAGTCATCTCGAAACTTCCCCCTCTTACTTCCAAAAAGTCCATGCAGTCTTTCTTAGGCCAGATAAACTTTGTTAGGAGATTCATCCCCAGTTTCTCTGAAATGGCCAGGCCTTTACGGAATTTAATTAAGAAAGACGCACAATATCATTGGGGACCTTTAGAAAATCAAGCTTTTAATGCAATAAAAAATGCCATAATAGATGCTCCTTCTCTCATGAGCCCCGACTTTTCCCAAGACTTCACGCTCTACACTTTTGCTTCTGACTGCTCCTATGCTACCATCCTAACTCAAAAGAACGATGAAAACAACAAAGTACCCATTGCCTTTATGAGCTCTGCTTTCAAAGGTGTTGAACTTAATTACCCAGCGGTAGATCAGCAAGCCTACACTGTTTTCAAAGCAGTCAAGCACTTCTGGTCTTATCTTTTGAAATCTAGGATGAAAGTTATTGTCCCTTATCCTACCGTCAGGAACCTGTTAGTGCAGAAAGAACTAGGAGAAAAGAGGGCTAACTGGGTCACCTCCTTGCAGGAGTACGACATAGAAATTACCCCAGCTCAAATAGTGAGAGGCCAAGGGTTATGCAAGTTAGTTGCTGATTCAGTAGAAGGACAGCAAGAAGAAAACGATAGGTCAAACCTAGGACAGCGCGATCAAAATGAAATCTGCTGCGCACAAAACTCTGTCAGTCCTTGGTATGACGACATAAAATTCTGTCTTGAACATGGGTCAGCCCCCCGTCACCTAGATCCCACTAAAAGAAGAGCGTTGAGATTAAAGTCTGCCTCCTTTCATTTGGTTAATGATATTCTGTTTCGTCAAAATTTTGATGGCGTATTAATGCACTGTCTTGAGAAAGATGAAGGAGAAAAATTCTTACTAGAGTTGCATGCAGGAGAAGCTTGTAGTAATTTTTGTGGTGACACTACTACCCATAAGGTTTTGAGAGTCGGTTATTACTAGCCCACACTTTTTAGAGACACCCATGCCTTGTGTCGTAAGTGTACTGTTTTTCAAAAAACATCAGGGCGGTTACAAAAACTAGCCTTTCCTTTGCAGCCCGTTTCAGTAGACTCTCGTTTTCAGCAGTGGGGCCTTGATATCATAGGTCCAATCAATCCGCCATACTCACAACAACATAATTTTATCATAACAGCCACAGATTATTTCACCAGGTGGTTTGAAGCTGCTGCATTAAGAACTGTGAATACCAGTCAGGCAATTGCCTTTCTAAATTTGAATATTATCACTCGTTTTGGTATCCCTAACTGTTTAGTATTCGACAACACTTCTTATTTTTCGTCTCTTGAGATGAGCGAGTTCGATTTAGAAAAAGGAATTAAATTGAAGTATTCTGCCAGCTATTACCTCAGGGCAACGGATTGGCAGAGTCAACAAATAAGAATCTGATTAAAATCATCAAGAGAACGGTGGCTGAAAATCACAAAAACTGGCACAATGCACTGTTAAACGTGATCTGGGCTGATAGGGTAACACCAAAAACTGTTGTAGGTAACTCCCCCTTTTTTCTTGTTTATGGCAGAGAAGCAATTCTGCCACCACACATTCTTCTCCCTTCACTTCAACTATCGCAGAAAATACAAGGAGAAGACTGTTCTCCTTTGGAAAACTGAATTAACACTTTGATGAAGTTAGAGGAGGTAAGAGCCCAAGCTAAACATAAGTTGGATCAGCATCAACTAGTAGTTAAAAGCTGGTTCAATTCTAACTCTATTTCTGATAGGAATTTTGAAGTAGGTGACCTCGTCTTGAAATGGGACAAACCGCATGAGGGAAAGGGAGAGCACACAAAATTTCAAAACTTATGGCTTGGACCGTTCTTAATTGCTGAGAAATTGGGTCCCGGCTCTTTCCAATTGCAGAATCTAGAAGGGCAGCCTGACACCTATCTGGTAAATGGCCAAGCTCTGAAAAGATACTTCGCTTGATGACAACTCGTTGTATATTATGTACATATTTTGCTTTTGTTTGCTTTTGTTTGCTATTTTGATTTTGATTTCTCCTTTGCGCTTATCAGTCTTTGTTTTTGGAAATACACATACCTGCATGCTGAGCTATTCGGACAAAGAAAACAGAAAATTCCTTCACTAAAATGACTGCTGAAAAATTGTATAAACATCAATTATATACTTTTGAAATTTACATCTGTGTTGGCAAAGACTGTTGTTTGAAAGAAGTGAATTGATTTCGATCTCTGAGTAAAGCCTGTCACGATCATCCATTATATTTTTATGCTGTCCCTATTCCTTAAGGGAATGACTCAGAAGATGTCTCCCTGCCTTAGAAAGTTGGTTCTGTAAATAAACCATCACTGGATCTTAATAAAGGACAGTTCTAAAAAATTCTGCTGAGGTCTGTAAAAAATATGTTAAAATATCATAATTTTCAGCATCACCTCGCTCAACTTTATATCGTTAAAAAACAAAATAAATCATTAAAAGAGCTGTGGGAAGTGCTTGTAAACCCGCCGGGATGATGAATAGGTCTGCTGGCAGTGGGTAAATGCATGCATGATGCCAAGACAACTTCGCCGGGGTACTGAACAGGCCTGTTGGCAGCGAAGCAATGTCGGTTATATGAAAATTCGTAAATATGAAACCTCTTGACCTTAAAATGTCCTTTATTCTGATTTGGAACTTCTTGGCAGGATACAGATATCAGAGTGGGTTAAATGGCAACCCTGTCGAGGCTATGGATGTCTGATGGCAGCAGTGGCTCTGTCAACAGTATTGGGGATTTTATCTTTAATATCGTGGCTCGCTTGTCTTAAGACTGTTATCACTTTTCATCCTTTAAACACTGCTGGAATATTTGATCATTGATGATGTTTAAACAATTTTCTGGTTATTTCTGTTGAATTATTCTTGTTATCTTAATCTAAATTTGTTCTTTTGGCAGAGATAACTACTTCTACCAGTGTGTTGCCATTGTTGGCAGCCAATTCGCATTTTTATACTACACTTATAAGCTGCCTACACCAGTGTTTTGCAAACCTTGATTTTCGTCACAATCTTTGCAATAAAACGACACTATTATTTCATGCATTCGCACACTTACCTTTGTTCTCCTTTTCACGACTGCAAGCATGAAAACTTTGATTTCGAAGTCATATTGAAATCGTCACTGGATTGTTATGATCGCTCTTGTCTATATTCTCATTGTGTTTCCAATTTACTTATCGTTATACAGTTGGCAAGACTCCAAGATCTTTACTCATTTGGTATTCTTTAATTGTTAATATGACTTCGTTTTTACAAGACTGTGATGATATTCTTATGATCAAGTTTGTGATGCATTGGTGGTTTGATTTCTATGTTCTTTCATCGATTTCTTTGACACATTAGTTTCATGAAAACATTGATGTTGTGGTTAGACCCTTTCTATAAATCATTTCATACATATTTGACATGATCGAACCCTTGGTGTTGATTTCGAATCATTATTTTGGTTTTAAAACTATGCTAAAACTATTGCTTGCGCAAATGTTTGGTCCACTTACCATAGATTTCATTGATTGTTTGAATGGCATGGTTTTTAACATATCCAATAGTGATTTGAATTGTTATATGCACCGTCGGTTGTACTGTGGGAAATGATTGTTTTGCATGGGCTAAGCTAACTCCACCACCTTCGCACATTCAGTCATTAATGCTTTTCTCCTATCCCGGGTTAACTCTGTTGTTTTCGGGTAAGCTCATGAGCTATCGACCCTGCATATACTCTGTTCGAACCCTTGCCCAAGCACCCTGCTCACCGTGTGCTCCTGTCTATGGCACCGGTGGTGCGCATAGAGCCAAATGGTAGCCAAACTCTGTTACTATTCGATAATGCTCGTAAGGATTTAGAAAATGGTGGTTGGTTGGTGTTTATACAGAGGTTCGAGGGTTTCAATCTTTCGGTTACCCAACAATTCGACCTCACCTTCGATGGGTGTAGGGCTAAAGTCGGAGACATACAGCTCGAGCTCAATGAGGAATTCTTAAGTTCGGCTATAGGACTGTTGGCTACAGGCCAAAGGTGGTTTGAAAATTCCAAAGTTGATGAGGTGTCGTGGCCATTACTTTTCACATCAAGAAAGATTGTTTCTTGTGATAAAGGTATGCCTATTTCTACCCTTAAACCCAGGTGGCACGATCTTTCGATAATTGTGAAACAATTTGTGACCTGTGAAGGGCGGTATGGCTTGGTATTTCTGTATCACCTCCGGTTATTGATGAATTTCATAGGCTACCCTTTGAATATGCCACATTATTTCTTATGTAGTCTTTACAAGATGTCTAAAATATTCAAGCGTGAGAAGGATGATAGCAACCTTTTTCATCACGGCTTGATTAAACTCATCATCGTCCACCATTTGATCCTTCATGGCGATAATTGGCAAACCTTCCTATCAAGGAATGGCTTTACCAATCCTGAGTCTGCTCAAATAGACAAGGTTGTGGTTACGGAGACTTTGGTCGGGCCAGCCGTGCCATTTCATATCCTTCTACCCCCTGCCAAACCCTCAGATTGCCCTGACATTGACCTACCCGACATCATAACCAACCCGTGTACAAAAGAAAAGATTGAGGCCGCCAAGAAGCCGGTGAGTAAGAAAGGCAGAGGTAACAATGTTGTCAACAGTAAAGGGAAGAAAAATGCTCGATTGATATCGATATTTGCCTCGAACAAGCCTAAACAGAACATCAACCAAAAGCATTTCCTAGCTGAGGAGTACCCCTATTCCCATGGCCTATGCTCTAAGAAACCCTATGACTATGTCTCTAACTTACCCCCGTGCCTCAGAAACGATCTTAACTACCCAGAAATCAAGCTGCACAGGGAAACCCCTGGTAATCTGAACAAACCCTCGCCTGTGATGCCAAAGCCCGAGCAAACATCATGCATCCAATGTAATGCCTGGCTAGAGCGTTATTACATCGACGTTCCCCTGTTGCAATCAAAGATCAAAGCATTAGAAGAACAAGTGACAGTGCTAGCAAAGGAGAATGATAGGCTACGGACCAATGAGAAGAAACACAAAACCACCGTTTCAATTATCTTCAGAAACGTCGAAGCAACATCGACCTTTGTAAATTCAAAATTATCATGACCGAGTTGTTTTTTGATTGTCCAGGTATGAATTTCGATATGAATTTTGTTTTTTGAGTTGATATAACCGATTGGATTTGCTTTCAATAGCTCTGTTCATTTTGATTCAAAATGATTCTGTTACTTTCGTTTTACCAAAATAATTTCGTTACGAATCATGAATGGGAAATTTGTTTGCTAAATTCGGACACGACTATGTTTTGATTTTGCATAACGATTGTGTCGATCTTAAATCAGTTCAATTTGTTCCTGTTTGATTTGATTCGCAAACAATGCTACGTGCCTCGATTAGCACAGTCGCTTCCACAATATGATGGATTCAAAGTTAGTTTGGATTTAAACGATCTTGTTAATTTCGAAAAATGATTTTGTTAATGGTTGAGGCGACATAAACTATTGCATGAATGATTTGTTTAACTGGTTACAATTTGTGTCGATTGAAATAGGTTCATGAAAATGATTTCATTGCTTTCGAATTATCTAAGAGATTCTGTTTACCCCGAATTGGTGATAAAAAATGTTGAACAGAGTGCATGTATCTCTGTTACCATTCGGTTGACCATGATTTCATTTGCTCTCAAATTAGCATAGAAGTTTTTTTTTTTTTATGTGTCTGGAGGAATCAGCAACTAGTTGGACACGTGCTCATGTTACACGTGGCCGTGTTATCCAACCGCTACCACTATAACCTCCAGGTGTGCCCACGATGCCCCTTACGCGACACACAAGGTAAGTCGGGGGGAATTGAACTCGAAACCTCATGGAACTTCATTTTCACGGCACTTGCCAATTGAGCTGCCCCCCCGGGGGTAATTAGCATAGAAGTTTTGATTTGAATAATTCATTTGATTTCCAATTAGCAATCAAATATTTGTTTAATAGTTTGAATATAATTCTTTAAGTTTTGGATTGATTTTAAAACGATTCTGTGCTCAAATTATACCAGCTACAGAATCGCAAGATTCTGTAGCTAGTCTTAAAAATTAGATTTTTGTCAATTTTATCAATAAAATATCCTCTAATCTTGTCTATTCTTGTCCTCTTACAGGTGCATACGAATTACAATGATCAATTGGGCATGTTGTATCAGTTTAGGAGATACTTTTGTGATGTAGTTTTTGTTTTAAGTTGTTAGCTTGAGTCAGAAATAGAGGCTTGGGATATTATCCCCAGATTTTTTGTAAATTGTTTTGATAATTCCCACAGGGATGTTTTACCCTGTGGGAAGTCTTTAAATACTTGTTGTTTTTTGTAAAAAGAGCATGATCACTGTGAAAAGAACCAGACTATGGATTTATGATTCAGACTGAGATGAAAGTTGATGTCTTGTAATAGCTTTCGCTTTCAATATATGAAACTTTTGTTTCAAGTTTTCTGCATATCAGTTTGCAATTAATTATCGACTACTTTAGCTATCATGATTCATTGCATGTTGATGTGATTTGATTTATATGTTGTCCATATATGATCTCTCTTATTTAAAAATACAACAATCACTTTATTTCAATTTAATGAATACAGGTTTATCTTTTTCATTAATTGAATTGTTTTGCACAAATTGTTGCACACAGATTTATCTAATTGTGATGGTTTGTAAATCATAAAATTGTTG
>ML781167.1:233072-257288 GCA_009831015.1 Picea engelmannii | reverse complement strand
AGTTAAGTGAGCTCTTGGGGGAAGGCCAAGAGGTTCTTGATCCCCATGAATTACAAAAAATCGTACTTGGTCTGTGGAAGGGGTTCTCCGGTTGACTAAATCTCTCGTTTGTTTTGGTCATTCACTCACTCTCATTATGTCCCCATTCTGGTGTTGTTGTTGTTGGTCGCCTCACGCATTCATTCACCCATTTTGTTCATTGTTCATCCTCTCTCATGGAGTATGCACTCCATTCTTTTTTATCACCCACTAATCTTTCCTCATTTTCGTGTCTTGGCTTAGGAAAGGAAGATGAATTGTTGATGAACAACCACGATTTTGTTGGATGTAGAGATTGTAGGTGTAATCCAACCATGATTTGAGACCTGCATGTCTAAGATGCTTGGCATGTGTTCATCTTTGATCATAGCTACGAGTCCTGAGAGTCCCAACATGGAGATTCTGGACCGACTGTAATGGATCCCTGGAAGGAGAGGGATTTCCTAAGGGATTGAGTGGCAGAGAAGTGTGGAGGTTCATTCTCTTGGGTGGTGCATGCTGGGCAGAAGAGAGATGGGTACTTGGATTGTTGTGAGTGTTGGAGAAGCCTGTGATATATTGAGTGCTGACTTGTTTGGGAAGCCAAGTAACACTCTAGAACCGTCCTTGTGGATTCATAGCCCTGGCTTAGGGGTGACATTTCCATTGAGACTTGGAACAACAGTGTCTAGGGTTGGGTGGAACATGCTTGGTATGCAACCAGTTGTTATCTTCTTTTATAAAAGATATTTTTTCTCTTCTGTGGTTTCCTTTGCTTGCGTATTTATTCCCGTTGCATATTAAATTATTCTATATGAGATTTGTACTTATAATATGTATTCCGTCTAGTTAATGTTGTGCATAGTATATTGTGCATGTCTTTTATGTTGTAGTATGAATATTGATCATTGCATGCATGTATTTCATGCTTCTTTATTAATTAATTGTTATCAGATATTCAAAATCATCCAAGAGGTGCGTTCCTTGTGTGGCATGCCCGGCCCATGGGAGGTTGGGTACATTACAAATTGGTATCAGAGCTTCTGGTTCAAACATCGGACTATTACGGGCCAGGTCAAGTGTGAATTGAGAAGATTCGTTGTCACAAATTTTATATATCTAGGAAAATTTGGGGAAAAATGATGAAACGTTTGAGTGAAATCCCCAAAATTCATGAACGGATCTGAGTTTGAATGATTCCAGGATAGTCTAAGAAGTTAATGGATTTGATCTACGGGTTGCGGAGCTGAGTTCGACTTAGAAGGTCAAAAAATTTGAGTCTTAATGGATGTTGTAATGCTAGCCAGAGTTTGGAGAATTGACGTTTGAGATCATGTTCTATATTGGATCAACGGTCCCGATTCATTCTTGGAAATTTTTTAAAATTTGAATGTTTACAAAGTTTGGTGAAATTACCAAATCAACGGCTGGGATTGATTCAACGATTTGAAAAATGAGGAACATTAATGGTTCATATTCATTTCAGTTGTTTGGGGAGTTGGATAAAATTAACAGTCAATATCATCTTGGTCAGGAGATCAACGACCCAAATTCACCTGGGTTTTTGGCAAAAAATCTAAGTGTAGAAGTTCGCCAACAAACATCACCGATGATCAATGGTCAGGGATGGACGAGTTGGGTGAAGGGTTGAAGATACAATAAGGAAAATATTCGATCGTCAATGATCGATGGTCAGGGATCGACAGATTTTGGTTAATTTTTTATTCTTTTCTTCCCAGACAAATAAAATCTTCGATCGTCAATGACTGATGGTCGGGGATCGACAGTTTTAGGTGATTTTTTTTTTTGGACAAAGACAACCTCTGAAGTCCTAAACTCCAGAGTAAATATATACCATTCATGTTTAATTACATGTGTCTACATATCATCCTATTTGGGAATTCAACATTCGGGGGATTTGTGGTGTAGTGTGGAGAAGTCTCCTAAATCTCCAAAGTTACAAAGTCCTGAATTTGTGAGGCACTAGAGTGACATGGCTTGTTGATGTCACCTAGGGTGATGTGGACACACTTTATTCTTGCCACATGTCACCATGTCTCATGCTTTTCAAAGACCGTTCATTCTAGTTAGTATATTACACGTGTCACCCGTCATATAGGGCCACATGTCCATGCCTTATTTTTCTGCCACATAGCACCCCTTGGTGCTTAGTTACCGATAAAGACTTCGAGATTTCTCCAGTTTGAAATTATGAAGGAATGAAGTGTGATGAAGGTGAAACCCCTTAAGCTCCTAAGGGTGGAGTAAATCCTCACCATTGATCGGGAAAGGACACATGGCAGTAGATCATGTAGTTCAGAGACTTGGCACTTAGAAGGATTCAAGGCATATGAATTTGGGATCAAGGACTCCTGAAGGCCTGAAGGATGGATTACATCTCATCCATTGATTATAGTAGACATGTGGCGCAAGATATCAGGGTCATAAGACTTGGTACTATAGAGAATTTGAGTTGTAGGATGCTTGGAGTCGAGAACTCCTAAAGGTCAGAGTTAATCTCAACCATTGATATGGAGTTGATACATGGAGGAAGGAGAGGACCTTCTATATTTTGTCACTCTGGGAGATATGTGGATAGGTTCTTGGGAAATCCTTGGAGCCCAGAGCTATGAATAAAATACTAGTCATTGATTAGGAAAGGATACGTGGCAACAGATCCTGCAATCCAGAGACTTGGCACTCCGAAAGAGTTGAGAGTGTGGATAGTACGAAACTCCTGAAGCTTTTGTTGTCTATCGATCTCATCCCTTGATCGATTTTAAACCACATGATGTTAGATATAGTAATTCTAACTCAAAAAATCATCGGAAAGGATTTGGCCCGCGGTTCCAAGTCGTGGCCACTTGGGAAAGTGGTTTGAAAGGAGAACGTGTGCATAAGTGATTTTTGTATCATCCCAGGGATAACATGGAATTTTTTATATATATATTCATCACAAGTTAAAAGGATTTGTATCATTATTAAAAAAATTGTTTTATCATGTGCTTAATTTTGACAAAATGGTCACTTGCACATTTTGTAGAATTAAGGGATTTAAACATATCAGCTCAGAATGTGTATTGAAGAAATGGAAGAAGGTGGGGGAGCCTCCAACGATGATAAAGAGGCCAAAGTCCAAAATACTAGAATTGACAATGCATAGATAGAATCCAATGGACGGAAGGGCTGAGAGGAACAAGAAAAATTGCTAGAAACTGTGAAGAGCCTGAAAATATAAGTGCAAAGATACAAGGAATACAATGAGAGGTTGATGAGAGAGAAAAGTCAAATAAATGCTCGAGTGCTGCAGAGCTTAAATTGGTTGCAAGGTCAAGACAAGAATGAATCAAATCAAGAGGAAGAAGGCAGGTGTCATGAAAGAAGAGATGATTGTGGAAGAGAAGGTTATTCCATAAGTACTAACAGAGCTCATAGACACCACTTACCTCCTTACTCAACAATAAATTCTTATGCATCTGAATATTCCTTAAGTAGTCTAGAGGTGTCTCTTGTTGGGCACCAAAGAAGGAGACATGAGGTGGACAGTTTTCAAGGAGAGTTGAGGAAGATCAAGCCACCATCCTTTGATGGTGAAAGAGAAAGGGAAGATGATTTCGAGGCACGGTTGCTTGGACTCATGAGATATTTCCAATTGCACAACTATTCATCAAATCTAGAAGCCAGAATTGCCACTTACTACTTGCATGGGAAAGTTGCAATGTGGTGGGATCAACGGAAGAAAGATGAACATATTAGTGATAATAGGATCACTTGGAAGTAGTTCAATAAGTATTTCCATAAGGAGTACCTCTTAGAGCATTTATGTGACAAGAAAATGCAAGAGTTCTTTGAACATAGGATGGGAAGCATGACCATGGCAGAGTATGAGAAGAATTTCTTGGGGTTGCTAAAGTATGTTGGGTTTATAAATGACAAAAAGGTAAAGATACATAGTTTATTGAGTGGGCTTCCATCCTTTTATAAAGAAAATATTTTGTCTGATGATCCCAAGACCTTGACTTAGGCCATCAGGAAGGATACATACTTGTATGAGAAAGGCCAGGGAAAAGAATCCATGCAAAAATCTTGGAAGGATAAGAATAAGGAGAAGTCTGATCAGAGGAGGAAGGGATTCAAACCTCCTTTCAATATAAATGAGCCGAATAAAAATCATCAAGACCAATATTCTAAGGATGATTCCAAGAAAGAAGACTCCTTTGGAAAAAGGGGAAGACCACCAATCCAATGTTGGGGATGCAAAGAAGATCACTTGTATAAGGATTTCCCACACAGAAAGGACAGAGTGAAGACTGTACAAAACATCCAAGAGGCTACAATAGTCGAAGACATGGGAAGGATTTATGCAACCTTAGATGATCGACAAGAAGAATACCTATCCAACATCATTGAGGTGGAAGGTAAGATCATAAATTAGTCTGCTACTACTTTAATTGATTCAAGAGCAATTCATTGTTACATTGATCTTAAAATAGTGGATAGTTTACATTTGGAGAAAAGTAAGCTTGGAAAATCAAGTTTGGTTCAACTAGCCACTAGAATCGAAAGGAGAATCCATGAGGTGGTCGGAAGTTGTTCCATAAGTCTTAATGGTGTGAATACTAGTGTTGATATAAATATCATACCATTGGGGTCTAAATATATTCTAATTGGAATGGATTGGTTGGACATGCATCATGTTGTCCTAGATTGTCATAGCAAGACATTTACATGTATTGATGGAGTTGAAAAACAAAGCACTGTGAAAGGAGTTCCAAGACCCATGTCTATAAAGGATATTTCAGCCTTACAACTGAAGAGATGTTTCAAAAAAGGATGTCAATTGTATGCAGCCCATGTGGGGGAGACAAAATATATAAAGGGGCCAAGCCTTGAATATTTATCGATACTACAAGAATTCGAGGATGTATTCCAAGAAATACGAGGGTTGCCACCAAAAAGGGAGATAGATTTCTCTATTGATCTAGTGTTAGGAGCTGCCCCATTGTCAAAAACACCTTACAGAATGAGTACGCCCGAGTTAAAAGAATTAAAAATGTAGTTGGAGGAATTGTTGAAGAAAGGGTACATATGTCCAAGTGTTTCACCTTGGGGAGCACCAGTACTCTTTGTCAAAAATAAGGATGGGGCATTGAGGCTATGTATCAAATTTCAATAGCTGAATAAGTCCATTGTGAAGAACAAGTATCCTCTACCCATAATTGATGACCTCTTTGAACAACTAAAAGGAGAAAATATATTTTCAAAGAAAGACTTGATACCAGGATACTATTAGGTAAGAACCAAGGAAGAAGACATCATTTAGAACCAGGTATGGGCATTATCAATTTGTAGTGGTGCCATTTGGACTGACCAATGCACCAATTGTCTTTATGTGCTTAATGAATGGCATATTCAGAAATTATTTGGATAATTTTGTCATAGTATTCCTGGATGACATACTTGTATATTCTAAGTCTGAGGAGGAGCATGAACATCACCTAAGACTAGTATTACAAGTGTTGAGAGAACAACAGTTGTATTCCAAGATGAGTAAATGTTCTTTTTACCAATAACATATCCATAACTTGGGACACGTTGTTTCAGAACATGGTATAGTAGTAGATCCTGAGAAGATTGAATCCATTAGAGGATGGCCAACACCCAAGAATGTTTCAAAAGTCATATCTTTTATGGGGTTAGATGGTTACTACAGAATATTTATAACAAGGTTCTCTAAGATTGTTCATCCCATCACTTATTTTCAAAATAAGGGAATTAAATTTGAATGGACAGTAAAATGTGAAGAAAATTTTAATTCGCTGAAGGAATTACTTACTAGTGCACCTATTTTGAAGATTGTTGACCCAAATGAGAATTTTATGGGATGTATAGATGCATGCAAGGAATGACTTGGTGGATTCCTCACTCAAAATGGACATGCCATTTGTTATGAGTCCAAAAATCTTAAAGAGCATGAGAGGAACTATGCCACACATGACTTGGAGCTTGCTTCCATTGTTCACGCATTGAAGAAGTGGAGGCATTATCTCATGGGAAAGAGATTTGAATTAAGAACATACCACAGTGGTCTGAAGTATCTTCTTGAACAACCAACGTTGAATTCAAAGAAAACAATATGGCTGGAATTTTTAAGTAAATACAACTTTGATATCAAGCATATCAAAGGAAAAGAAAATAAAGTTGACGATGCACTTATTATAAGAGTGCATATCTTGCATGCTACAGCTGCCAATATGCATAATTCAGACTTGAAGAGTCGAATTTTAGATGTTGTTGTTACAGATCAACATTACCTACAGGTAAAGGAAAGCTTACAGCAAGGAGATGTAGAACAGAAAGTGAAAGAGTATGAGATAAAGGAAGATGGACTATTATGCATAAAGATAGAATTTATGTTTTGGAGAACTTAGGAATTTGGTATTAAAAGAAATGCATAATGTTCCATATGTTGGACATCTTGGTTACCAGAAAACAATTACAACAGTGAGAATCCAATTCTTTTGGTCGGGGATGAAAAAGGATGTTGTTGATTACATCTCCAGATGTATGGAATGTCATAAAGTGAAGGTTGAGCATAGGAACCCAATGGGTTTGCTACAACCATTACCAAATCTATAGAAGAAATGGGAAGTAATAACCATTGAATTTATAACTAAATTTCCCAGGACAACAAGGCAACATGATTCAATCATTGTAGTGGTTGATAAATTGACAAAGGTTGTTCATTTTGTCCCTACAAAAACAACTCATACAATAATTAATATTACAAAAAATTGCATGAGGGATATTTCTATTTTGCATGGGATACCTAGGATAATTGTCTCAAATAGAGACACTAATTTTACTTCAAATTTCTACAAGGGATTATTCAAAGGATTTGGTACAAATTTGAACTTTAGCAAAACATACCATCTGTAGTCAAATGGGAAGATAGAAAGGGTCAACTGAGTAAATGATGACATGTTAAGAATGTATGTGATGGATAAGCCATCTAAGTGTGAAGATTACTTGCACTTGGTTGAGTTTGCCTATAATAATGGGTATCAAGATTCGTTGAATATGAGCCCATTTGAAGCCTTATATGGTAGAAAATGCAATACTCCAGTAAGATGGGACAACCCAACATATAGAGTGGTACTTGGGCCAAAGTTTCTCAAGGAGATGGAAGACCAGGTAGTTAAGATTAAGAAGAATTTAAAGGCAGGTCAAGATAGACAGAAAGTATATGCAGATAAGAATAGGAAAACAAGAGAATTTAAAGTAGGAGAGCATGTTCTTTTGAAAGTAAAGCCCAAGAAGATCTCTTTGATGTTGGGTAGATGTACAAATATGGAAGCAAGATTATGTGGTCCATTTGAGATATTGGACAAAATAGGGCCAGTTGCATACATGCTTGCATTTCTTGTTTCCATGAATGTGCATAATATATTTCATGTCTCTTTTCTAAAGAAATATGTACATGATCCTAACCATGTTATTTATTGGCATATGATTCAGGTAGAGACAAAGGGAGACTTTCATGTCCATCCATTGCAAATACTGGACAAAAAAGTCAAAATGCTCTGGAATCGAGTTATAGAGCTAGTAAAAGTTCAGAGGAACTGCTACCTGGGAGCATGAAGATTCCATGCGAGCATAGTACCCGCACCTTTTTGAATAAATTTTGGAATTCTGATTCTTGTTTTGTATATGCACTAAGGACAGTGCCAAAATAAGGGGGAGGGGATGTAACACCCCGAGTTTTGAGCCCCCATATTAAATAATGTATTGTCACATTGTTGAGAGGCCAGAGTGCCCAAACAATTATGAAAAGGCCGATGTTCCTAAGAAATGTAATGTGTGATCATTATAAATAACAAATACATCGTTGTCTACTATACAAACAAGGACTAGAGTTATAGGGGGCTATGATTCCACAAGAGAGGGGGCTTGATGGGCTAAGTGTTTATTTCATTTCTTTAATTACCCATTTTGTGTAATTGTGGGGGGGGGGGNATCAATTATGTGATCTCTTAGGGGAAGGCCAAGAGGTTCTTTATCCTCACGAATTAGAAAAACTCATCCCTGATCTATGGAAGGGGTTTTTTGTTTGGCTACTTTCTTGTTCGTTTTGGTCATTCACTCACTCTCATTCCATCCCCATTATGGTGTTGTTGTTGGTCGCCTCACGCATTTATTCACCCTTTTTTTCACTTTTCATCCTCTCTCATGGAGTCTGCACTCCATTATTTTCTGTCACCCACTCATCTTTCCTCATTTTTGTGTCTTGGCTTAGGAAAGGAAGACAAAATGTTGAATAAAAACCACAATTTTGTTTTTTGTAGAGATTGTTGGTGTAATCCAACCATGATTGGAGGCCTACATGTCTGTGATGCTTGGCCTGTGTTCATATTTGATCACAACTGCGAGTCATGAGAGTCCCAACATGGAGATTATGGACCAGCTTCACTGGACCCTTGGAAGGAGAAGGACTGCCTGAGGGACTGAGTGACAAAGAAGTGTGGAGGTCCATTCTCTTGGGTGGTGTAGGCTGGGTAGAAGAGATTTGGGTACTTGGATTGTTGTGAGTGCTGGAGAATCCTATGAGAGATTGACTGGTGATTGGTTTGGGAAGCCAAGTAACACTCTAGAACTGTCCTTGTGGATTCATAGCCCTGGCTTAAGGGTGAGATTGTTGTTGAGACTTGGAACAACAATTTATATGGTTGGGTGGAATGTCCTTGGTCTGCAGCTAGTTGGTGTCTTCTTTTATAAAATATAAGTTCTATGTGCTATGGTTTCCTTTGCTTGTGTATTTATTTCCACTGCGTATTAAATTATTCTGTCTGATAATTGTACTTATAATATGCATTATTTCTAGTTAATTTTGTGCATGGTATATTGTGCATGTCTTTTGTGTCGTAGCATGAATCTTGATCATTGCAAGTATGTATTTCATGCTTCTTTATTAATTAATTGTTATCAAATATTTGAAATCATCCAAGAGCTGCATTCTTGGTGTGCCATGCCCGACCCGTGGGAGGCTGGGTATGTTACACAAATAGTCAAAGCGATCATTTATATTTCGAATCAAGTTGTATGTTTATGTTTTTTTGAGAAATAATTTAACATCTAAGGATTTTTGGATCAAGTTGGTATCAGAGAAGGTTTTGTCATGTATTTGCACGTGAATGATTTAAATAGCTAGATTCAAGTGAGGTGAAAGTAGGATTACAAGTTACAAAACAAAAATCCAAAAGAGATTTTGTAAGCATGAAATGGCTTCTGAAGGAAAGGAAGGTGAACACCCTCTCATGAGACCCAAGGAAGATATGGCTACACTCCGTACAATGAGGGAAATAGTGGATGACTTGTGTCTAAGAATTCAAAAGACTAAAGAAGCAAAATATTCAATAAAAGTAGAAGGAGAAGTAGAAGGTGAAGGTGGTGGACCTTTGAGACCTTCTTCGCCATCATTTGCATCATCATATACCAATGGTGCAAGTGAAAATTGTTCTCATAAGAAGAATCCCTCTAAAAATTCTTATTTATCTCATAATCATGATTTCAGTTTATTGAAATTAGATGTAAAATTTGACTTGTTGATTTATGATGGAGAATTGAATGCAGAGAAGTTGGACAATTGGATCAAACAAATTGAAGTATATTGCAGGGTACAAAAGATCGTGGGTGAAACCGCAAAGATACAGTTGGCTACTCTTCATCTGGGTGGCACAACCTTGATATGGTGGGATATTAAGACACAAGTTTATCTTATTCAACATGGTAAAGTAATTTATTCTTGGGATTCATTTACTATTGCAATAAGAAAACAATTGTATTCATTGGTTTATGTACAAACTGCAATAATAGACTGGAAACATCTAAGACAAGGGAAATGTCAAAATGTTCAAGTATATACACAAGAATTTAAATAATTCCATTATATACTCATGATACACTTATGAAATATATAGGTGGTATGCATTCATATCATCGACATACTATATTGATGAAGTTTCAGTACAAGCTACTCATCTTGAAGATAGTAAGGGAAAGTATATGTCTGAAGATAAGAAGCCACACAAGTTTGAGAAAAATTCGAAAGGAAAATGGAAGAGTAATAAATCAGCTACAATAAAGAAAGTTGAAGAAAATCCTACATGTTCTCACTACAAAAGAAAGGGACTTGAGGACGCACAATGTTGGAATTTGCATCCAAAGTTGTGAGCAAAGAAGTTCCAGGATAAGGGGAAACAAAAAAATGTTGCAACAACTCAACATGATCTAGGATCATAATCAAGGGATGAATTTAAGATCATGAATGTGAAGAAAAGGTATATTTACTACTAGTTCTAGTTCTTCAGTTCAATATGTTAAATTGGAAGGTGTTCCTAATCAAAAGAAAAAAGTGATCTTTTCCATGTCAGGGTTATAGTGAAGCATACAAAGATAGATACTTTGTTTGATAGTGGATCTCAAGTTAACTTAATATCTGAAGCAATTGTTAAGAATTTGGGTTTAAATAACATGCCTCATGCGAAACCATATTCATTAAGTTAGGTGTGCGAGGATGCTAAGTTACAAGTGACGAAATAGTGTAAAATCATATTTTCAATTACTTCCAAATTCTTTGATGAGGTTGAATTAGATGTTGTGCCACTTGAAATTTGCGGCATAGTCTTGGGTAGTCCATATCTATTTTACTGGAAATCCATATTCTATCATGAAGAGAACAAATATCACCTTTTTAAGGATGGGATTGAATATATCGTTAGAGCTCACTGTATTAAAAATAATATTTCTTTAGTAGGTACAGGACAAATGAAGAGACTTTTAAGTGCTAGTAAATATTTTGTTCTCATGATGGTGAAGAAAAAAGAGGAAGATCTATCAGATGCTTTGTCAGGTTGTGATCTAGATCGTAAACATGAATTGGTAAATATTATTTCTAACTATGATGAGCTATTTCAGGAACCTACAAGGTTTCCTCCTAAGAGGGAGGTCGAACATGAAATTCATTTGCAACAGGATGTTCCTCTTCCTAATATTGGTGTGAAATGAGTCTTTCAATGGGGATGCAAGCAATAGAAATCCTTCGAGACATTGAAAGAGAAAATAAGCACCGTACCAGTTTTGGATTTTCCATATTTGCAACAACCATTTGAGATTCAAACCGATGAAAGTGGATATGCCATGGGACCAGTCTTGATGCAACGAGGTAAACCTATTTGTTATCATTTTGAGACTTTTACTCAAGAAGTAATTAACTATCCAACATATGACAAGGAATTGTATTCTTTGGTAGAAAGTGTTAAAAAATGGAAGCATTAATTAATGGGGAAGGAGAAAATAATTCATACAAATCATCAACCAAGATAAAAAAGTTAATACACTTTAGGTGGATTGGTTTCTTACAAAAAAATCATTTGGTTATTAAATATAAGAAGGGTATTCATAATAAGGTCGCATACATCTTATCAAGACCGATAGTCAATTCCTCTAAAATATTAAATCATAATTCTTTAGAAAATGAAAGTTATGTTGAAAAATATGCTAGAGGTGGTGATTTTAAATATGTTTATGAAGCTATAACTCATGGAAATAAATGTGAATAATTTTATTATCATGTGCATGATAATTTGTTATATCATCTTGGAAAGATTCTTTTACCCAAGGATGAAAGAGAAAATGTAATCAAGGAGGCTCATGGATCTCTCATTTTTTGTCATTTTGGGGTAGGTAAGACAGTAGCACAATTGCAAATATAATTTTATTGTCCTCAAATGAATGAAACATTTTCCAAGTATGAAAAAGGGTGTGTTATGTGTGCCACAAGAAATTTGGGATTATATACACCACATGTGGTACCTTCTCAACCATGGCAAAGTGTGTCCATGGATTTTGTATGGGGTTTGTCAATGTCCAGAAAAGGTCATGATTACTTATATGTCATCATGGATAGGTTGACTAAGATGTGTATCTTAATTCCTTGCAAGAAGCAAATCATAGCTGAAAAGACAACAAAATTGTTCTTTGCAAATGTTTGGGTTCATTTTGGGCTACCTACATCTATTATATCTGATTGAGACTCTCACTTATTGGGAAAGTTTTGGTCTAGTTTATGGGAGCTGATGGAAACTAAGTTAAAAAAGAGAATAAGTTTTCATTTGTAGAGAGATGGATAAACATAGGTGGTAAATAGGACAGTGGTACATTTTTTACGAGGATAAAACAAAAAACATCCTAATTTGTGGGATGAACAATTACACTATGTACACAACATGCCTGTAATCATGCCATGCATTCTTCTACTCAAAGATCTCATTTTGAAGTATGTTTGGGATACCTTCCTAAATCACCTATGGAGTTTTCTTTTGGAGAAGAAAGCAAAGAAGATGAGAAAAATGATGTTGATAAAGCTAAGAGGTTCATTCAAAGGATCCAATAGGTACATCAAGTAGTACACGAACAATTGGAGAAGAGCCAATCCAAGTAAAAGGCAAGGCATGACAAGCATTGAGTTGATCATCAGTTCCATGTCAATGATCAATTATAGTTACATATAAACAAGGACGGAATGAAAGTTGAAGGTAACAAGTTTAGAACAATTCGGTATGGTCCATTCAATATCTTGGAGAAGATTGGTACTAATGTCTTTCATTTAGATCTTTCATCATATATGCAAATGTATTCAGTGGTGAATTTTGAGAACTTGAAACTTTATGAGACCCCCATGATTATGGATAAAGATGAAGGTGTTCAGGTTTCGACAATTGATGATTTTTTTTCAGAGTATTTAGATTAACTGTAGGAAGATGTTATCCTTGAAAAAAGGGTCAGGACTAATGAGCCCATGGAGGGCGTAGTCTTTGATGTGCAGGACCATACCCGACGGACAGGTACCAGTGGACCGGTACACATGGGGATATGATTAGTTTGGACCTCCATGGGGCTGAAGAGCCCATCAGATAGTTGTTGGGATGGTAGAGGTAGGACAACATTGTGATGAGCCATTGCACGAGAAAGAAGAAGGACGTCCTTATCAAGGACACTTTGGTAGAGGCCATCCTGGGGGAGATCACCCACTGCAGATGGGACGATTGCTTTTGATGGACAGGACATCACTTGAGGTAGCTGGACGTTTTCTGGAGCATGTGGCAGTGTGTTGGGGTCATTTGGCACATGTGGCAGCTTGAAGAATCCCTAGAGGGGCCAACATTCTGCTTTCTGGATGCTGATCTTGCCCAAAAAGGGCCAACATCTCACTCAGAGGGACCTGACGTCTCCCTTTTGAGCTCATATTGTGACAATTTTAGCATTTAATGTGAAAAAACAGTGTAATATTGTTAGGCAGCCTTGTCGGCTGTTTTAATGACCTATCTTTCTAATTAAAGGTCATTTGGATGATATAAAGAGAGGACGTTGCCTCTCATTTTTACATAACACAACTCACTCTCTTGTGAGAGAATCATTTTTAGTCTTTTGTCTTGGTATTTTGCTCTTGGAAGTGAGGCACTACTCTTGTGGAGGATCATTCTTGGCATTTTATGGTGTTTTCTATCATTGGAGGGTTTACAACTAGGGTTTGATAAGCTCTTCATTGATTTGTAAGTGTATTTCTCATGCAAAACTTCTTGAATGAATGGTTGTAGGTTGAATCTCTTACATTTATGGTTACATTGTTATTATTTTGCTTAATCATTGAAACCCTAGGTAGCAAGCACATAAGTAGGTCCTTGCTATATGTCCCCATGATCGAAAACTTGTTTTAGCCATTGATTAAGGAGTATATAGCCTAGTCGTTGCTACACTAGTTCCCCTTTTTTCTGAGTTAGCTTTTGAACATAAGTTGAAGAAAGAAGACGCCCTAGGCCTAATTAATTTTACACATAGGGTTTTGACTTTTAGGGTTTGAAAGGCCTTTCTCTTGCAACACTTTTCACCCTTAGATTTATGTTTTGAAGCTAGCCATTTTGCCAAGGATTTTTAAGGAAAGAGGGAGGAGCATGAGGCCTTGCTTAAGAAACACCGGAATGAGCCTCCTCCCCTTAGGGTTTTGACTCTATGGCCCTGCAATTGCAGCACCATAAAGCCTAACTCTCTTGTCCTTAGATTTAGATTCTCCCGAGACATAGCCCTTGCCTCTTGACTCCATAATACCCTAAGGCACTAGTCTAACTCTCCAATGTTGAGCTTCTTGTGCCAGAACAACTTTTTCAAACTTCTTAAATTTGAAACCCTAACTAACCCTAACGTATCACTAACCCTAATTTGATGATGACGTCATGCCTCTTTTGAGATCTTCGTTGATGTAGAACGTTGTGGCTTAGTCATCTAAAAGATAGACATTGAAGTGTTGATAATTTCCATTAGCCTATTTGCAAAACATCCACCTCTTTGTCTACCAAACTAACCCTAGAAAGGTTGACGTCACCTCTAGTGAGCTTGACGCAACAACCCTATCATATATGAGCATTTGATGATAGTTTATGCTAAGATTGATTATATACATTAAGTGTTATTTCATTTCCAGTGTTTATTGACAAGTAATATTTTAAGTCATAATCATTATTGCAATCATTGACTTCATCAATAATTACTGCTATCTATGCTCATGTATGTTAAATGCTGATAGTCATTAATTTATGAAGTGCTAACCACTATTTGCATGCATTAGTTTTTATTGTTGCCTTGTCTCGCAAACAGGTGTCCCTTCTATGGTTTATCTTCATCTTGACTATCTTCTTGGTGGTAATCTGTGAAAGGAAAACTTACCTTGATCCTTTAACCCTTTGCCTTTCAAAACCCCAGATTGCCAAGGATGTCTCCCTTGGGATTAGCCACCCTAAATGGAAAGAGCCCCCCATCGAGGTGACAGTGGGTGGGGAAGCTCCTGTTACGCCAGTTTGATCCTTACTTTTCAAGCTACCTGACCTAGACTACAAACTTAGCGATAACAGGACTAACAAATGGATGCAGGATCCTAGAAATAATTTGTTGCAGGTCAGCCCCTATGATCCTAGCGCGCAGTATAGGAAAGGTTGGGGATCATTTAAAAGAAAGAGAGGAGTAACCCCCTGTTACAGTTTCAGAAAACTGGGACATATTACTAAGGAATTCCCTAGAAGAAAACCTAGTTGTCTTGGTCACAAAGATATGGAACACGAACTATTGGATTGCCCTAGAATGATTGCTAAGCTTGAATAAATTAACATGAGATAAGAAAACCCCAAGGCAGATCTAGAAAATAAATTATGGCAGAACCCCAGAAAGAATCATAAAAAGTATGGCTACAGATGAAAGAAACCCTAAATGATCACCGACATATCAGTTTATTAGAGATATTCAAATAAAAAGAATGCCTTGAAGCAAGGATAGGAGACTTCGACATTGACTATGTTCTAGATGAGGAAACATAGGTGAATATTATGATAGAAAGAACTTGATAAATTTTAGGAAATCCTATTATGATTCCTTCACTGGGAGGAATGGGATTATTCAAAGGAAAATTGATAACCCTATGTGGAAGACTTACCAAGCTACCTATGACTGTCAATGGAACTTTGATAGTGGAGGATGTTGAGATTATTAAATTTATTGAGGAAAGCGCCCCATTTACCATGTTTCTCGGAAAACCTTGGATTGAAAGAGATCAGGCCAGAAGGAAAGAAGAAAAAGAAGTTTTAGAACAACAGAAGCAAGAGTTAAAATATTTTATAACTAGAAGTATCACACACTTGGTTGAAGAACAGGAGAATAGATCGCAACCATTTAACAACAACGACATAGATGTCGAAGTTGCAAGAACACCAGAGGATCCACAGAATATTGAATTACCTATTCCAGATAAAGAAGAAGTATCACCCTCGAATCTCAGGAAAGAAGCTCAACAGCGTGAAGTCACCATGTCAAGAGAAGATAAGAATTAGAATGGGAAAAGGAATATCAAGAATAATCTCACTGGAAAGAAGGCTAGAAAACTAAGTAAGAAGAGGGCTAAGATCGAAAAGTTGCAGAAAGATCCAAAAGGAACCTCACAGAAGGAAACTTTGAAAAATTGGAGCTTCGTTGGGATATCAGAACAACGTCACAAGGCACTTCGCCATGGTGAAGCAATATAGCCATTGGAGACATTATAACCATTCGACCGACCCTCCGAACGGGCAGAAAGACATTTATGGTTTGCCACCAGACCGTTGGACTGTGCCATAATGGACAGAACAGAGTTAAGGAAGGCTTCATACCCATTGCAAATGACCCGTTGACGAGTTACCTATTTATACTGTCATGCCATGCACTGAGAACACTTTTGTTAAACGTGAATTTGAGCTCACAGACTTGTTGATTTTACATAGTGATTATTTATCTATTGCCCTCTATCCTATTGCAGTGTCTAAGTTAATCTGAACCCGAAGATTTCCAACCCCGAGTGTGTATGTCGGACGAATTGAGAGTTGCAGAGAAAGATGTTGAAGAAGTTCTCATCAACCTGATGACTAAAAGAGTCATGTCGATGTCTATAGGTGTACAAGCATCATTGACAAGAGGACTGCAAGCGTCCCCCTCGACTGCTCGCGGAGCCGGACCATCCTGACCATCAGATGAAAAGTGAACCAAGAACAAGGATGATCCAATGAATGCCAAATTGATCTCGACTATATTACCCACCTACATACCACCTCTGAGTGACGTAGTAAATCAAGACAGTGTACCTAGAGATTTTGAGTACGCCTTCGTCATTGTTTACCTCTCGAAGGTGATCCGCATAGTTCAAGTAGACCAAGATAAGATTGCAATGTTTAAGTTCAGCGACTTCAACCTTGAAGATCACAAATTCTATAACATGCTCACCCCACATAAGTACCTGACTAGAACTAAAAAGAAAAACTCGAAGATCGTCCCTCAACAGTGGACTATGGATCTCGCGTAGTCCACCCTGCTAAATGTCATGAAGATTCCCCACTTCAGAAGACACCACGAGGTGAATGCATGTGTCAAGTTGTTGTTGTCTTTCTACCATGGTGGTTATTTGTGGCTAAACTACCGTATAATAGTTGATCTGACATTGATCAATTGCATCACAGGGTTTAGTATGCAAGGACCTGATCCACAAGATTTTTACCCCAGAAAATCCATGGATCGTGCTCTAGCATAGAAGATCAAGGACACTTATGGAGATGTCAAGAAGGGAACGCAAGGCTACAAGGTATCTTCTATCCAGAGTGGCATAGTGGGCCTCGCCTGTCAGCTGATTGCAGGGAAGTTAGTAAGAAAGAACTGACCTACCCAAGTCACCGATTTTGTAGTCGACCTCGCAGGTAAGTGCGCGGAAGGCCTTCAAATGAATTGGGCGAAGTACCTGGTGAACCAATTGGAACTTGACTGTAGAGAAGCGCAACATCAAGGTTACGAATTCCATTTCAGTTGGATCTTGATCCTTATAGATTTTATTGACTGGGAGATGCCGGAAGGTGCAACCTTCCTAGACATCGAGCCTTTTCAACCGTTGGCCGCGAAGTTCAGTACACTGTGGTACTCAAACGACATGAATAAACAGTGGCATTCAAACATTGTTTTCCATACCTACTACAACTAGCTGAATACAACCATACTGTCTGAGCCTCGCATGACTCCGAACGCTCTACACCGGTTCCAGCCTTTGATGAAGTTCAACACAGATCGACATTTTATTTACATCACAAAGTGTGCCGACGAACAAAAACAACAACTTTAATCCTACTACAATCTGATGGAGAGGACTTGGAGGAGATCACTAAGGACTGGTCGGTGGACCTCCTTATTCCAGTAGACATTGCAGAGATATATGGAATAGACAACCTAGAAACAATGCAGGATACACTCGAACCTAGCAGAACAAAGAAGACTGAAGAGGTCCACGAAATAGACAGCGCATCCGTGAAAACTTCTTCCATATCACTAGAGAAAGGAGGTGATGGAGAAGAGTTGAATGAAAAATAAGTTGAATAGAAGCAAGGAGTCAAAGTTGATCCCCTGAAGAAGAGGAAGGGTTCGCCTCTGAAACCTTCTTCCCAGAAGAAATCGAAGGCTTCTATGACCAAGATGCAAACTGTCCTCACCTCTGATGACTTCGAATTCCTCATAGAAACCCTACAATATGTTTCTCTAGAAATAACAGAGAAATAAGAAGCAAAGAAAGAGGAGATGTATGATTGAATTGAGACTGAACTCCAAGGGGTACAGTAGGCCCTACAGTCTAGCTGCGTAGTCTCCACTGCATCGAGAGAACCAGAATTGGGAGATGAGCCAGCTCAAATCCACTACCTAGCCGATACAGTCAAAGCTCGCCTTTGACGAGCACAAGAGGAAACAAAGAAATCCACCCAGGATTTGACGCAAGTACAAGGAGTACTTGTAGAACAATGCAGTGCTACAGAATAGGAAAAGCGTTCTCTCCAAGCGAAGTTTGATGAAGAAAAAACACAACTACAACAAGGAAAAGAACAGTTGCTCGCAGAGAAACCTGAAGTGAAAGAAGCAGTCAACATGTAGCACTTTTCTCTGTGACAGTCTTAGAAATCAAGGCAGAAGATCGAGTTACATAACAGGTGAACCAACTTGCAGAATTCATCCAGCAGTTAAAACAACACATCACAAACTTAGAGCTTCATGCAATTCCTGAGAATCCACAGGAGGTAAGGGATCAAAGAGAAGCGACTTCCTGAAGCACAGTTGAGAGAATAAAATCCCTTGCTATGGAATGCAAGCAACTTACTGATCCCAATGCTCAGACCTACAAGCAACTCATAGAAAATCTGGAACTAAAGGCATTGGAGTCACAGCTCCAAGAGGTGAAGTATCAAGCAAAAAATATACAAGCACAGTTGAAGCCCCTATCATCTATGGAAATAATGAAGCGATCCCAAGAGCAGTGGACCACTCAGCAACAGATCCACACTATCTAAAGAAAAATTATGGAGGTAACTCAGAAACTCCAACCTGTACAAGAAAAGGCCTACCAATTGTTCATAGAAGTTGAAGGTCAAGGAGCAGAGCTAGAGAAAGTTGTCACTAGAGTTGAAAAATGTCTAGAGGGACCTATCAATGATGCAGTCATTCAAGCATTCGTTGAACAAGAGGTTGTAGCAAAACAACAAGTCAAATGATATCGAGCCTAGCTCGAGGCCTTTGAAGAAGAACTACCCAGATCAGAGTGAGTTGGGATGAATCATAGGTGAGTGTTGGGGACCTGTTGGCCCTTGACCAAGTTTTGGGAAATCCTTGGTCAAGTTTGATCTATTTTGGGAATTTGACATCCTGTCAAAGACGGAGCGCAAGACAAAGCAGAGATCATAGAATCTAGGCCCCATTTTGGGTCCTTTTTGGGTTACGGGATTATGTAATGGGAATGGGATGTCGGCCCATGGGTTTACCCATGTTTAGGCCTATTTTATAAAGTATAAATAAGTAGCTAGGAGATGTAAATAGCCTATCCTTCCTGATAAGATAAGTGCTAAGTGCTGAGTGCAAGTATGGATTGTAAATGCTTTGTGCATAATATGAGAGACTTGCAGAGCTAAGTGCAAGTGATTGTGATAGACTGTGGAAGGATTTGTGTTGTAGTGTAAGGAAGGAGGATCTAGTGAGGTGTGCAGATCTCCTATCCTATGTGGAGTAAGGGTTTTGAGGCATTGTGCATGCAACCCATTGAATAAGATACTAAAGAATAAGAGTTGGTGGGCGTAGCCCCAGGGTGGGGTTGAACCACGTAAATACAGTGTTATTCTGCTCTGTGTGATGTTCTGCTATGTTTATGTCTTTCTCTACTTGCTAAGTGATTTAATATAGAGAGATAGATAGATTTGTTTATGCTTTTTGCTTATGATGAATATGGATGTTAGATCTGACCTCTATGAATGTGCTTAATGCTTGAGTCTGCTAGATATAATCCATTTATTTATGCTATGTGCTTAGATACATTATATCTGAGTGAAAGATGTGATGCTATGTTTTCTCTGCGGAGTAGGTATTGGTTAAATATTGATCAATGTTAACTGATAAGTGCTATGTTAAGTGCTAGAATCACAGATCTATGTCCCAGCTAAGGTTGCAGACATCTGAGTCATGTAACCACCCCTACCTCTACCTCGGGTGAGACTTCATCTGCTTTGCAGGTGTTGCCGAAAGGGATGGTAGTTAGGGTTTTTTTGGTGCGTTGTTGTAGCGTTGAACCCTGGTTCTGCCCCTGTGACAACACACCTATGCCAACTCCTCCACTGTTATGCCAAAGGTGTTGATTATTACGACACGTGGGAAATAAAATATTTACGTTTTCCAAAGATTTTGGGTGGTAGTTATGGCCTGCGCCCTATTTAAGTTGGTTCCCAGATCGAAGTGCATGCCAAGGTGCATCGAAATTTTTGCCCAAAGGGTATCAATATTTTGAGTTTGTGTCATATAACGTGCCAATGGGTTCCTTGAGGAAAGTATAGGGTGTTTATACTCATTTTTCTCATAATTTCGAGAGGAATTCAATGGTGCCCTATGTTTCTGAGTTTGAACAACTGATAAATAAGGTCATTGTAAGAACATAATCATTTGAGCATTAATAAATTAGTCTCTCAATTGGAAGCAGACCCATAGACGTATCCCAAGATGGGTGAACTCCATTAACAAACTTGTATAATGTGATTTATTATTGTTGTTTTATTTCACTCAGTTTCTTGCAAGTTATTCATTAGTTTCATGAGTTTAGATAAGTAAGTGAATTCTTATTATTTTCAAATAGTCAAAGAGATCATTTATATTTCGAATTAAGTTGGATGTTTATGTGTATTTGAGAAATAATTTAACATCTAAAGATTTTCGGATCACAATCATTTCTTTATTTTCTTTGATAAAACACAAACATATAAATCACCATTATCCCAAAGTACATATTGCTTGAGGACTAATTGATATTTTTTATTTTTGTTAAGGCTATAAACCTAGGATGATAATCTCGCCTATCTTTCCTTAGCCCAACAAGATTAAAAAATGTTGGTATAAGTATTTCCATTCCTTTTAATCAACATTTATTTGGTGACCGTAATGGGGAATTAGTCTATAATGTTTTGGTATTTGTATTCTATTTTCTATATTTAGTTTTCCTCTTTTATTTTATGATTTCATGACTTTTCCTGTTGTATGAAAACCTGAAATTGGAGATGGTTTAGATGATCAAACTAGTATTTCTTTGAATTTTTTAATCTAATTTTAGAAATTGCTCATAGTCATGAAGAACTTCATCATTCTTGTGAGGTCATTACTAGAGACGTAATAATTTGTGAACAGTGGGAAGCCCAAAAAGGCAAGCCCACAACCAAACTCCTCGTTACGATTTATCACATGTCCTCAAAGTCTCATTCTTCTAGAGGAACAAGAGGTTTAACTCATGATTTTAATCATATATATGAAGTAGGAAGAATAAAATTTGTTCTAGAAAGTGTGCAACCTAGGCATCAAAGGTATTTATTTGATTCTTCTAGTTCTATAACATCCCGCTCTACTGAGCACTTGTTATCGAATTATTCTTTGAGGACATTTGCGTGCAAGTAATTCAGTTACAGTACATGGTGATTTTTTTTCGATTATGGATTATAATAATAATCTATTTTTAAGGTCATAGCCAAGCCAGACACCAAATTGGTCTATGAGACCCCCTCCACCCAGTGATTTGACCGGTAAAGTCTACGGAGGTATACATACCCTACCCCCCTCTGGATTTGAACTTGTGACCTCTTATAAGGAAACACATGTTCGTAACCATTAGGACCACACATGTTCTTAACCATGATGATGATGATGTGGTATGACTTATTGTTTTTGATATATATGTATTGACATATGCTATTGACGAGTTTACTTGAGTGTGCAGGACACGTGACAAATTATTCATGCTGATGGAATCAATGGACGTCCTTGGACTCCATATTGAGTCAACGAGTGGATTGTATTTGGTTTGTGTATTTAATTTTATGCATATGTGACTTATTATTTATTATAGTATGATTATGCATATGGATCATTGAAGGTGTTTTGTCAATGGATGCAAGCTAACGATGTTGGGTATGTGATATATTCTTTGCACGAGTAGTAGTGCCTGAGCGTATGCATTGGGCGCAGAGGGGGGCTGTTGGGCCCCTGTCGGGGGGTGCAGGGGGGCAAATCCCCCCACGTGAGGGTTCGGGGGCTCAGGAAATGTGACACCTACCTCAAAAAATGTGTCATGTATTTAGGTGGTTTTTCGGCACATGGTTTTTGTCGATGGATTTTCTATTTCCGGTTAAAGAATTAGGGTTTTGGACTAATCTAGGTCATTGGGTTAGGGTTTTGGATGTCACTGGATCCTATATGTATTTTGTATTGTAAACATTGTAACATAATGAATGAATATAGAATATGTTGGTTTTCCTGGTTTGGGTTTCCAGGGGAAAAATCTCTGTGTAATGTTTGTATTTTCCATTGTATCTTTTCTGTTCTTTTTTGAATATTTGTTTGCAGTAGATATTGTACAAGGTTAGGATTTACAAACGATGCTTTCTAATCTAACTCACATAAGGAGTAAAGGGGCCATGCACATAAACTGGACATTGAGGGAGAGGTATGGCAGAGTCCCTGTTACATCCTACTAACACTCTTGTCCTGGCTGGAATTGTAGGTTAATGATTACCTAGTTCGATAGGTCCACGATGCCGTGAGGGAAGACTAAGACAATTGGTCATGAATATTTCTAAGGGGCATGCAATAAGTTAGAGTCCTTATTCCTTATAAGCCCTTAGTCTCTCACAAGGTAGTTCGAGTGGAGTGTCAACTCCAAGGGTTGGAAAAACTACCAAAACTAGTCAAAGATGAGTGGCACCCTTGGAGCATGGAAGTACGTCTTGATGGGAACATCGCATAATTAAAAACTTGAGTCAATAAATCTAGGTGGCCTAGAAAACAATGAATTGATTAGACCTTGTCGGATTAAAATAATTAATTGAGTGAATCTGTTAGTTATAAATCCCAATAAAAGTCAAAGCCTAATTCAAAGACTAAGCCTAAGTCTAAGTTTAGTTAGGGGACTAAATTAAATTTATTAATTAAATTAAAAATAAAAATGATAAATCAAATTAAGAAATAAAATAGTGAGAAAATCTAAAGATGAGATAAAATGCACATATGTGCATAAAATTATTAAAACATATTTTTAAATTAGAAGAAATAATAATATGAGAGAATATGAGTACACTTGGAAAATAATCTTGAGTCAACCTACCACTAGTCTAACTAGAAGAAGACTCCTAATCAAACTCTAACTAAGATCTAGTTAGGAGACACTCATTGAATGAGAATCTGGGGAATAAAGGGACATCTAAGAAAGAAAATAGGAACACATGGGAGGATGTGAGGAAATTTGACTTTTAATTAAAATAAAAACTTGTAATTACTTGTGCAACTTGGGGAGAGAGTGACAAGTGTGTGGGTGAATAATCATAACTTATCTAATTAAAAAATTAATTATTTGTGCATGTGGACATGTGTGAGTGAGAAAATTCCTATAAAACAAATGGTGTAGATGGGTAAAGGATTGTTGATTAAGGTTGGTTGTCATTGATGTCAACCCTTGAAGAAAGATCCATAGCACAAAGGTTTGGGTAATGGACCCAATAGTGTTTGATGTAAATATGACTCATTATTATTTTTTCATGGTTGATAAGAAGTAAATATGGATGAACTCCAAAGTGGTCCCCTTATGGTGAAAGCCCTCACGAGAAAACGCTTTGTGGAGTAAGAGAACCCATGCTTAATTGTGGAATAATGAGATGAAGGAAAGTGAATTTGTCAGGGAAAATATCCTATATGGATAGTTCTTGTCATGTCATTTCCGTTGGTATGTGGAATGTCACATAATTCCTCACGATTAGAGAGTTATGGCCATGAGAAGTTGGAGACCCCGGGTTTGGGTAATGGACCCAAGTTTGTTTGATGGGTAACGGTATGAGTTATGATATATTTTTAGATAATACTATTCTATATGGATAGTACATGCCATGCCATTTTTAGTGGTATGTAGAACATCACATAACTCCTCATGGTTTGAGAGTTATGGCCTTACGAAGTTGGAGGACCCTCATATGTCATCTAGAAGCCCCAAAAGGTCAAAGTAATCAAAGTGGTTTAAGAGATTTTAAA